>APFE030207645.1:51295-74826 GCA_000404065.3 Pinus taeda
AGGGTGATTTAAATGATATTTTAAGAGCCATTGATACTACAGAAGCCCCTTTGGTATAGGTAGATATAATAAAGTTTGATCAAGGAAAGTCAAAGAAAATGAAACCTTCCAAGAAATTGAAATTTGAGGAGGACGTCTCAGCATTTTTCTTCAAACCCAGAAAACCTTTAACCAGGCAATCTAGGAAGATGCAAGAGTCCATTATTGAGCTGGGGAGAACAGAAGAAACATTTGTTGTTCAAAAAGAGTTGATTGACATTCCATCTCCAAGACTTGAAGGTGACAAAAGCACAATTCCAGCCACTCAAACAGAAAAAAGCCAATTATGAGGTTATGGAAGAAAGTTTAAAGGCTTCCAACAATGAAATTGCTAGACTAAGAGTGAGAGCAAGAGAGCATGCTTCTGAAAGGAAAAATTTCAAAACGATGAAGGCTCTATAGGAAGCTGAAATGGTGTCCATGCCAGAAATAGTAAGCAGTGAACAACAATACTTTACCTAGACTGTTCCTGCAACCAAAGAAGCCAAATTTGTGAGAAACATTAATACTCGACTGAGAGCTAAAAATAGGGGATTGAAGAGGAAAATTGAAGATCTATAAATACAACTACCCAAATCTGGAAAAGGGTCTACAACAATAATGAAACAGGGTGTTTAAAAGGGGCAGTGAAGGAAATATATCAAAAACAGTTTTGGCATATAAAAGGAAGAACAGTTGTGAAGAAGAACATCTATAAGGGTAAGTGATTTTGATTTTTGGTTGATCATATCAATCTTCATGGAATTTTAAAAAAACTCCCAAACTATAGTTTTTTAAGGCCATGTTAAAAAAGAGCATACGCAACAGTTTCGCAGCGCACTACGAAACTGTTGAAGATGATCATTTAGCACTTATGGATGCTTTCCGGAGGTAAGGTTTGATTAGTTCCAAATTTTGAAGCTGCTGGTGGACATGGGATCATGTATGGTGTCTCAGATGGCAGTGGTGTAGAACGATAAGTCCCAGGAAGTATTTCATAAATGACATAAAAGCTACACTACGAAAACAAGCTAATGAGGCAAAAACCCTATTTTTCTATTTTTAGAAGTCAACTTCCAAGGGGGTTCCTAAGAAACCTAAAAATCATTTTTGAAAAATGAAAGAGGTTTTTCGTTCTAACATATTTAAACACAAAAATTTCTCTCAGTTTCTTTAAATTCATTATGAGGTGGGAGAAATTTATGACCCAACTTGCGCTACAAAATTGCTGAAAGTCACTGAGAGAAAAACTTTGTTTTCTGGTTTTATTACTTCACTTCATGATCATTTTCTAGCCAAATGAAAAAGTATTTTAGAATTATGAAAGAGGGTTCCCTTCATACAATCTCCAGCCACAATAACCTCTCTCACTTTCCTCGAAAGTGTTACCAGTTGAGAGAAACAATTCTTCTTTGAAGTCATATTTTCAAAAATCAGAATTTTCCAGTTTTACACAGGTTGTTCAAAGACAGTTTCTGGACAGTTAGGTCATGGAGGCATCATAAAGTTCGAATAAATGGATTAGCAGCTATAAAATAATGTATTTAAGTATTGGAAAAGGTTTTTGAAACATGTTTTAGGAGTTTCACTCGTATTTGTATTAGCACTCCTAAAAGACAGTTAGCTGTCAGTTTGTAATTAAGAGTTTGTTTTATGAGTAGATAGGTGTCAAATTCGAATTCTCCTAAGGATGGATCATAGAATCCAAGGTTTTAAAGACTATATATGAAGAATGAGGTCGAATTCCTCAGCGTTAACATTTGTATTAGCAAAAGAAGTTGTGCTTTGTGAGCAGACTGTGTGTTTTTCAAACTTAATGCAGAGATTAGTTTTACTACTCAAGATTCACAAGGGGTTTGTGTGTTTGATGTTATTATGGCCTTTTCAATTACTTATTTGTAGTGGTATGAGTTTTTGATACTTAGAATTCATTAGAAAATGCTCTAACTTCCTTCACATGCTTATAAACTGTGTTGATTCACTGTGTTTCTGTTTTACTTGTAAACCTAAACTCCAAGTGCCTTGACTTCCATGCTTTGTTAGTCATGATGTTTTGTTGAAGACCATTTTGACTCCATATCCCAATAGATATTTGCTAATCATAGATTCAACCAGTCAACCAGTTATACTTTTGTTCATTTTTTCCTAGAGTTAACCATCTAATCATTAATCAAAAACCCTAAACCTATTGAGAGAGCCCTCTCAGGTTGAGGAGGCTAAGCGTCAACCAAAAGATTGGTTTGAAAGAGTTACTCAGATTCTACTTGATGAGCAGCCTATCAAGGTCAGATTTTCTGATAACAAAATCTTTAGTAAAATCAGGGCTAATTAAAATAGGAGCAGTTGTCAAAGCTACCTTTACTTCAAAGAAATCATCCAGCAAAGAAATTCTACCCGAACCAACTACTTTCGATAAGATATGATCCATTTTAGATAGAGGCTAGTTGTCCTTGAGAGAAATTTTATTCATATTCCTGAAATCTACACAGAGCCTAATTTCTCCAATCTTTTTTCTTGTTGGCACTAGATTAGACGCCCATTTTGAAAATCTTAAGGGTACAATGATTTTTGCATGAAACAGTGTTTTAACTTTCTTTTGTATCAAAGGTAACAAAACTGGATTTACCGTCCTTAATTTTTTCTTGAATGGTTTTTGGTCTTCTCTGATGGAATGATATGTTGTATGATACTAGAATCATATGCTTTTAGATCTTCATAGTTCCAAGCAAACACATTAGAGAATTCTTTTAATAGCTTAATGCATTCATGTTTTTTTTGGACGCAAGGATTTGGACAAATTTACAATCTTAGGACTTTCCTCAGTACCTATATTACATCCCTCAACCTCAGCTCCCACAGGTTCTATTTTGGCTTTTTGGCTACATTGTTAAAATAAAACAGCTCTTCTAATGGCACCAATCCTCTTGGTAACACATTGTCTTTCAATTGTAGAACCTCGAGTTCCTTTGGATTATTATTGATCTCATTCAACACTATTTATTTTATATTCTCTTATAAATCATTATCTGCATCAATATGTACACTTTCAAACTCTTCCTTTACCTGTTTAAAAAAAAAAAAAAAAACTACCTACATATCACTACCAAAAACCTGCCAAAATCTCACATTATCAGGGACAGCTGGCCTGTGTTTCACTTCAACCTCATATTTTCTATTGGGATGGAATGGCATTTTACAAGTACTGGCTAAAGTAGCCAAATCATTAGCTAAGATATTTTTCCCTCGAGGGATAAGAGACAATTGATATTAAGGAAAAAAATGTAGAAAATATAAGACTGCATTTCCGCAGGCCCTTAGTTTAGGGTGTTTAGTTGAGTACTCACCTTTAATTTGGTTAATGATGAGTTCAACATCCCCATGTATAGAAATTATTTTAGCTCCCAACCTCTTCAAAATTTGCAGTCCTAAAATCAGTGCTTCATATTCAGTTATATTATTTGTACATTGGATATTTATCTTCTAAGCATGTCCCTTTGCTATACATGTTTGTGTGTTTGAGATGAAAACACCTACCCCTGCTCCTTCCTTGCTTATAGCCCCATCAAAATCCTTGTTTGAAATGGCTTCTCCCTCTTCATCTTGTTTCCCAACATCTAATTTTATTTCCTTTGTCTTGTTCAATTCATCTTCCAAGTGTGACACTTCCTCCTCTACACATTCATTGTTATACAAAATAAAGGACATATTTGAATGCAAAGAATACAAGGGGAAATTTGTTGGTTTATCTTGGCTACTAACCATATATTTCATTAATGTTTCCTTGTATAACCTTCTAAGCTGACCAAAAATGGGAATGGTAGCATATGTCATGTCCATCTGCAAAGTACCCTGTAACTTTGCTCCCCATGATCTTGATAGAAACATTCCATACTTGGGAGGTATGTCTTCCACTACAATATCCATTACCACACTCTTTGCTAGTATTTGGACTTAGAATAACACATAAATATTTGATGAGACCTAAGCACCTTACTTTGTTGGAGTCAAAAGAATATAAATATTTGTAGGGTATTGTTATGTCTAATCCTAACTTCTCCATTATGGCTCTGGGCATAAGATTGTCCGAAGCACCAGAATCAAGCATAAATTATGTATAATTTTGTCGTGAATGTTCAAACTGATATAGAAAGGTGGCACACTATCATCTTGAGACTCCCCCTCAACTTCAGGCCCAAACAATAACTCAGGTTGGTCATCAGTTATGTTGACTGTGCCTGTCCCTTCCCCTATCTTCAGAGCCTTCATGACTTGAGATCTATATGCATTGTTGTTAATTAATTCAGTTAGAGGAATAGAAGTTTTTACCTTGGATAATTCATTTTCAATACTGAAAGATGTTTTAGGTTTATCTATCCTTTGATATTTACATCCTATTTTTTAGAAGTCTCCTTTTGAGAATCATCCTTTGACTAGCTAGTAGAAGGGGTGTCACTCTGAATTTTCTTGAGAGGGTTTTTAGCAGCCTTTTTACTCCTCAAATTGTATTGTCTTTACACCTCCATGATAGCATTTTGGTATCCTTTATTATAACCATCTGAGTCTGAAGGGATGACTTCAGGTTGTGATAGCAAGAACAGATCTTAATCCTCTTTAGTTAAGAAAATGTGTTCAATTTCACTTTCCTCAAATAAGTTTATTTGATTTTCTTCAGGATCCTCTGTTATCTCAACTTCTTCATCTCCATAATTCTCTAAGAAAGGAGATCTAATTTGTTGTTGATCAGTTTGGCCTCTTTATTCTCTCTGTTTAATTTGAGGTTGATTTTTCCTAAAATTAGGATTTCTAATTAGAGGACCACCTGTTAGTTAAACTTATCCTTTTCATCATTCTTTCCATTGTTTTAATTAAGATATCCAACTTAGAATCTGATGAAGAAGAAGTAGGTTCTTCTTTAATAGTGATTCTCCTCTCAGCCTTTAACCTAGCTCTCTTTTCCAACAAATTTGCTTCTGCACTGACTGCATTCCTCTGCATTTCCTCAAGGGTAGAAGGATTTCTCTCCCTCAATTGGTAAGACATGTCTGGATCAAAACCATCTGGAAATTTGATCAGAGTTAGTCCTCATGGGGGTCGTATTGCAGCTGGGAGAGAATTGTAAATGTTATTGAATCTAGTGCAATAGTCTTGGACTATTTCACCATGGAATCTATTTATACTCTCATATTCAGCCAAGATTTGGAGAGGATTCTTCTTTACTTCCCATATTCTGAGGAAAGTTTGGTGAAATTGTGTGAGATCGAGGATAGAGGCAGCTGGAAATTCCTTAAACCATTTCTTAACTTCTCCTATGAGACTTGGGGAAATATTCTCATCTTCACATCATCATCATCAATTTCTTTAAATCTACATAATCATTCATTTTTTCTATATGTTGTTGAGCAGTGATTGGCCTTGTGCCATCAAATTGTGGTATTCAACTCTAGTAATATTTTGGCATGGAATTAAGTTGTCCAGGTAGGTCTAGGGGGCATAACGAGCTGCCATGATTGATAATTGGGAATGAGAAGACGATGAAACTACATTAGGTGTGGGTATGGGGGGTATTAAAGGGGGTGGGGTTGTACTTTGTTGAGTTGATGTAGTGGTGGTAGGGATAGTAGATGAAATGGGTACAATGGTAATAGGGGGAATTACTGGAGGAGCAGTAGAAATAGGGGGAACCACCATAGAGGAAGAAGATGAAGAATTAGGTGGTTGATGAATAAGAGCTTTGTGCACAACTTGGTTTAATTTGATCACCAAAACTTCAAGTTTATTAAATTGTTTTAAAACATCTTCATCAGAGTCTGGATTAACATGTTGATGCTTTGAGATATAAGGTTTCAAAATAATTTCATCAAAAATTGTCTCGGGTACAAAAGTGTCTGACTTGGTACGAAAAAGGTTATGCTCAAAAGGTAACTCAAATTCAATATCCTCAACAGTTACAAAATTTCAGGGAGAGAATTAACTCTGGGAAGTGGACTATTACTTGCTTGGATCTCCGTAAGACTCCTCTTTCTGATAAGTTTTTTCAGGATTATCTACAACTTTTGGTGGCTTAGGATCTGGATGAGCTCTAGTGTATATCTTTCTAGGAGCCATATCTGTAATAGATTATTTACAAAATTTAGGTGGAAAACACCCTTAATAACATCTATTTCACAGCCACACACTTGAAATAGCCTTTAAGTTCTAAAATAAATTTCTACCAAGGAAAAATTCAATTTATATCAGATTTGTCTGAAGTCCCCAGTATGGTCGCTAGAATGTTATCACTCTATAATTTCCCAAGGGTGTGAGAGAAACCCAGAGGTAACCACAAAACCACTTTGGAAGCTAGGATCTAGCCCTTCTAGCTTCAGAGAGGGATCTCTCTATATGATTTAGATTTGTTGATTTAATATATTAGGCTAGTTATGAGTTATGAATTTGGTTTTTCAAATATTTGGTTGAAACAGCAAGGAAAGCCCATTGGACAATGGAGTCATAAGTCTTAGGGTGATCAAATGAAAGAATTTCAAAACAGATGTAACAGGGAAAGGTAGGCAGGATTTTGGATCTTTAGAGCATTTATGGAATGAATGGGATGAAAAGATTTAGATTCAATTAAACATAGAGCATACTAGGATGAATTCTATATTTAATATCAGATTGAAGACATGACTATTGTTTATAAGCCAGAGCAGAGTGTATTTAAACAAATTCAACCCTTAATTTTCTTCAAACAATAGAGACTGAAAGAACATAGGGAAGACTGGAAACATAACAATTTTACAAGAGAGGAAACTTCACCAATTATCTAACATAGGAATTGTTATCACTCAGGTTGTCCCTAGGCTCCTATTAGGGATACGACCGAGGTAACCACAAACCAATCTTCTGATTGCAGGTTCTAGCCCAACTGCAATCGGAGAGGGCTCTCTCCTTTAGATTCAACCTTAGTTGATGATTTTAGGCTAGCTTTCTGACTTCAAGGGAATGTTGACTGTGATTGGAAGGAGGGTAGGATTCTTGAGTAAAGAGGCACAGTAAGGTGTTATAAGTTTTGAACCATTGGGCATGGAGTCACAGATTGAGGCATGCGAGCGTTTTCTTGGTCACAAGGGGATACGGAGCGGGATAGCCACACAGGATACAATACTCGGTCTGCTGAACGTACGGAGTGAACATCAGGGATGAAAGGCGAAAGAGAATCATTTCATCATGCCGACAAAGGGGAGAAGTGGATGAGTGGGATCCCGGAGCAGTTAAGAATTCCAAAGACATGCACTCATATGTGAGAGAAACAGGGTAAACCAGAGCATTTAAGAATTCTAGCTCATAACTGTTTCTGAAGAAAACATCGAAAAGCACAGAAATTGAACTTAAGGTGTAATGAAACAAATCATAAGCTATTCTTTTTTTCTGCAACTTAGCAAGGCGGAAAGATGATAAAATATAAAATCAATAGGGAAGAAGAACACTTATTGGATCATGCAGAGACACAGGAATTCCGTGATCATTCCTCGGCCAAGAGAAAACAGCAAGTTGTTTCGCAATCCATGCTTTCAGCAATCTTTGATTATAAAAAATATGACAGTTACAGTGCGAGTCTTTACTCAGAGAAATTGCTGGAAAGGAAACTGACCAACAACTACTACTACCAACCAACCAACCCTTCACAATATCGCTTCGGGTGGTATTTATAGACAAAATATCAGAAATACATCATTACAAGTGATCTTGACAGGTCTGCTTAGAACTCTTCAAAAATCTAAATGCTGTTGGAATTAAATGCAAGTAAATCTTTTTTGGCTGCGCTGGGGGCAGCTGAATCGGAACAGGTGACGAGGTGGCCCTTGGGGACGAGATGCAACGCTGCTGAAGTGAATGAGCTTTGGGGCTGCAGTTCGGCTTAGGTGTGAATTGAATGTTCAATTATGATGATTTGAGAGCTTCAAGTAATTTCGCTCTCCTTCTGTGAACCTGCTGGAAGATATTCAATTTTCTCTTGCTTTAAGCCGCCGTTCAAGATATTCTCTGATACACTTTTCTGCTACATTGATGATTTTCGTCGTCGACTGATACTCTTTGACACGCTTGGAGCCTACTGATTTGATCTGATACACTTTAAACTCTGTGAATGATCTGTTGTTGTCTTCAAACCAGATCCTTTGGCATGATTGAGCGATTTTCGGGCTTTTTCGGTGCGCAGTGGGCTCGGCAACCGGAAGATTCCCTGAAGATTCCTCGAAATGGCCTATTTCCCGTAGCGATGCGCGAATAGCACTTCGCGCTATTCGCGCATCGAAAACTGCATATGTTTCTTGATCTGGAGCTCCGAAGTGCGACTTTTCTTCCTGCGCGAAGCTTTTTCGGCTTTTCTGGCTGCTGATGTAAGCATGGCCTCGGCTGTACGGCGGATGACGTCAGTTGTGGGTCCCTAGTACAGCGCGACGTGGTGAGGTACTGGATAGACTGTGGTGAAGAAACTCTGATGCAATATCGCGATATCGCGTCGGCCGGGAAAGAGGGGCATCATTGGGTTGGACATTTGGCGCTTGCGACTGCCGATATGCGATATCGCGATATCGCATCGGCGGAGAGGAAAGGTGGAAGGATTGGACACTCGGTGTTTGTGATCTCCGATCGCCGATTTCGCAATATCGCATCGGCGGGGATGGATGGGTAATGTTTTGCATGAAAGTGAAATGGCGAGGTTGCGATGCGAAAACGGCTATGAGGGGAAAAGGTAAGTAAGTGGGTGTGAAGGCTTTTGAAGCTTCGGAAGGGGTCCAACTACTTCGGGGGAGTTTTATACTTAGGAAGGAGTCCATAGTATCTGGAAGGTGGTTTCAGAGGTTGGGGTTCTTGCTTAGTTTCTGATAAACTAAACAATTCATGGGACTTGCTATGGTTATTTTTCAACCAGGGGGAGAGATATTAGGTAAGGGATTTTACTTAATATTAATACGGGGACGGGAAACATAGGGAGCTACATAATAATGTTAGTGGTTAATATGGATATGATAAGAAAGCACTAAGTTTCGGGAGACTTAGGTTGTTACTGGGGGAAGGACCATACTTCGGGAGAAGATATGGAAAAATTGTGAGTAAAGCAGATCTTTACTCAACCGGAGTGATGAAGATGATGAACTTAAGAGGTGTCAAGCAGATATTGACCTCTTTTGGGGATGTTAGTTCATGATCGGGGGAAAGCAGAGAAGGGGAGTTAGTTATACCTCATTTGAGCCTTTTTGCTTACAAATTTTTGTTGATTATGCTCTGCATGATATGATACCTGCAAACTTGGAACTGATCAGCAATTTCAACAACCTCAGAACTACCTACCCAGCCTACTTGCCTAGGATTTTTTCTTCTTTTGCTTGGGGGTGCACTTAGACTTGCAAACCCATCATACATTTTCTTTTGATTCTTTCCTATCTACATACTACCCTTATTTCTTCCAGAGCCCAGAATTAAACTGTTGGGCTCTTCTGTTTCCTCTACCTATCTAAGAGTATACCAAGATTAAACTGTTTGGACAGACTTACAATCTCTATATCTAAACAAGAAATTTAAACCTAGGGAGACCAAGATTAAACTGTTTGGACCTCCCTTTAACTAAAAGTAGCGATACCAGGAAAACTTTTACAAAATTTGAAGGCAATTGGATAAATCTTGAAGTAGCCTTCTTCCTTTGGAGACTGTTTGAGCAAATATGGAGCATTGCAGCAAGAAAAGTACAACATATTTGGCCTGTGAAATGCCAATCATGAAATATGAATACCTGCTGTAGCAGGAGCTAACAGGAATCTTGGAACAAACTTTCTGTATTAATGGAAACAATCACTTCATCACAGGTACATCTTTACATCAAAGATATGCTTTCTTCACATGAGTTCCAACCTTTTGTACTTCGAAATATGAGGTATCTATACAAATTTATCAAAATATCTTGATTTAAAATATCAAGATGTTTCTACAAAATATCCTAAAAAGGTGTTTACAAAAAGAGTACAGGAATATAGGAAAACTAAAATTGTTGAAGCTCTCTGGTACTGACTTCGAGGATTCTGGTGATGACTCAACCTGAAAAAATTGTTTCTTTGTTGTTGAAGATGAATACTTGTTTAATCAAGTATTTGACATAATTTATCCCATCTATCTTCATCTGGGATGGAAAATTTGATTAACTTTCTATAGATTTCATCCACCTGAGTATATTTCTGGAAAATAGGTTTGACTATAAACAGATGTTTTATTTCATGTTTGATAAGTAAGTCGAACTTCAAACCTTCCATGAAAGTTTTACCTGTAATGGTTCCCTTTATGTTGGAAAATTTAGATTTATCTCTTTCTATGGAATATAACTTTTTCTGATAATCATCTATTTGAACTAATTTATCTCCAATTCCCTTTAAACCTGGAAGCCCCTTTTAGTGCAGTATGTTGAAATTCTTATGGAATTTTTGAATGCTAGACTCCAAATTATGACATTTATTCTCTAACTGTAACATTAAATTCCTTTTTTTAAGAACTCTTCTTACCTCAAGTATTATCTCAGTTCTTTCTGTAATCTCATATTCTTCCAATTCTTCTTTTGTCTTTGAATTAAGGATTCTTATTAAGGCAATAGCTTCACCTAGTTTCTAACCCCAGTTTTCCTTTATCTCTTCGTTGACCTCTTTTGATTTTTGTACCAATTCCTCCTACTCAAAAATAATTTCAATGGAAGGCCAAATTCCAATCATAGCTTCATTAATTTCTACCGAAATGTTCTCCTTTGCATGTGAAATTGTTTGTGCCATGGCAGATTCATTCTCTAAAATTTCAATTCTCTGAGTTAATCTGTGAGTCTTTTGAAGCTCTAACACATACATATTATCAATTTTTAATTTCTTCTCTTGGAGGTTTTTAAGCTGAGCTTTTAGCTTTTCAATCTCCTACCCTCTGATAGACAAGTCTTCCATAGCTTTGACTAATTCTCCTGATGTATATGTTGACTGTGTCTCCACTGTAGTAGTTGTTGAAGTAGAATCCTATGTTGTTGATGTACCTGCAACTTGAATTGTTGTCGAAGGAACGACTGCTAATTTAGTGTATTGCTCTCTCTCTTTCAATAGATTTTCTATTTCAAGCTCCATTTGTTTAATCTGTCCATTCTATTCAACAATAATTTTAAACATATCTTCTTTCTCCTTCTCTATTTGACCAACTTCCTTTGTTTATGGATATTAAGTAGATGGAAGTTTGAGTTTCTTCTTCAGGGCTGCAATGTCATCATTTTTTATTTTAATGATCTCCCCAATATCTTTTACATTACTGGGATCATATCCCAGTTTAGTCACTAAATCTTGTAAATACTTTATCTTAGTGTCCTTAGTTAAAGAAGATATTTTCTCTAATTTTAATTGAAACTGAATATTATTGACTGAAGCATGAAGTTTGGATGCTTCCAATAATGAGTTTGTCTGGGTAGAATACAACATTTCATTTGCTTTCTTATGCAAATCCATATGATTAATAGGATGGATTTGACCAATGTTGAAAGAAAAGATAGACTTCTTGTATTCATCTGCAGTTTTACGAAAAGGAACTTGAGCTTCAAGGAAATCTATATGAATTTTCCCTTCCTCAGTATGAAAAGAAAAAGAGAAGTTTGTGTTGTGGTGAAGCTATTTGCTTCCATAACTGAGAATAGGTTGCTTCTTTCAGGAGTTCATTTTTCTTTTTTATTTCCTTTTACCTAGCAAATATACTTGGTTCAACTTGATCATGGACCAATTCTCCTGATTTATATGTTTCCATCGGTTCTTAAGAAGCTGAAGATGATGGTGACCCTATGAAAATATCTTCAATGTGAGGGAAAGTAGAAGTATAAGGACCTGTCAAGTCTATTGTAGGCTGAACATTTCTTCATGTGAAAACTCTGTTGCTGGATTGGTTTTCTTCCTCTTTTTGTATATTTGGAATTATTTCCCATGAATTTCTGAAACTGAAGAGGAAACATCCTCCCTTGGTCTTTTATTATGCTTTTCCTGTGGCACTGGTGTCTGTGATGTCATAGTAGAAAGTACATGTTCTTCTACCTCCTGCAATGTATTTTCCTGCCATTGATCTTGATTCATATATTGCTCAATTTCAGGTCTGGGAGTATGAGTGTATGGAGTAGTTTTCTGATCTACTCTCAACTTTGATATTATTTTTAAAGGAGCATATGAACAAGTGAAACTGAGTTTAAATTTCATTTGTTTGAGGAGAAGATTTGCTTCTTTTGTTTTTTTCCTAGTATTACAAATGAAAGGTCCAACCTGTGCTTTGATTTTGAACTGAGGTTTATTTTTGGCTTTATTGGCTTGTTGGGGCCTGACCCAAGTTCAGAAGTGATTTAGGAAAACAAATCCTGAAACTACCGGCCCTTTTGGCAACAGCCCGCGGAGCACAGACTGAAGTCTCACCTGAGGTAGTATGTGAGGGTGGTGGAACTAGGTTTCTAGGTAGTATGTGAGGGTGCTGGAACCAGGTTTCCGCACCCTAGGGATGTCTTGATGATGTCTGGAAAGGTCACAAACCGATCCTACGCACCCGTGCAGCTTTGCGCAGTGGTTTGACCTTTGTGTAGCTCTGTATAGAGCGCGAAGGGGTGCTATCTAGATCCTTTACCCTTGTGGTGTTATTATTATAGATCTGACTTAATTTTGTGGGCCTGTTAGTCTTTATCAATCATTCAACATTTATAACCAGTGCGCGCAACCATAAACCATAAAGAGATGCATAAACATATGCCAGAAGCATAAACATGCAGATCTGCGAATAGATGCACAATATTTCATAATCAACTTACTTTTATTAACTTTCTAGTCCAGTACAATCCAATTCCACCCTGCGCACTCAGTTGTAGGGGTCTGCACACATAGCTATAGACTCTACCAGGCCTCTGCGCACACAGCTGCAAAGCCTCTTCCTACTCCTACAACCCAAGACTCGGACTTACAGACTCAGAGCGAATATTGTATTCAAAAATCCATAATCCTTAGATCACATCCAAAAGTGGCCTTCTACATTTAGAGCCTCGCTCTATTTATACATTCCCATGGTCCGTAGACCATGGGCAGGCCAACACATTCTATCTTAAATTACAATACTTTAGGGCAGACAACCCTAGACTCTCACTCTCCACGCCCACATTTTGCGGGGTCTTACATGATATTTGACCAAAATTTTGGCTACAAGCCCCAAAAACCTGCTATTGGGGGGATCTGCTACCCAACAGGCCCCCAACACAATCAACATGACTCGTCCCAAGTCACTCAGCTGGTGTGGTGATCTTCGTGCGGAGTTCATCCAACAACCTTTGTGCTTTTCTTACATCCACAGCACATTCTTCTGTTGTCTGTTATACCCATTGTGCGCATATCTTCGATCCTTCATTTTCAGGAGCAATTCCTTGTCTGAGTGCATATACGCCCTACATCTGTGCCAGCTTTACTTCGATCTTGGCGGTGATCATGAATGCTTCCTCGAGCCAAGGTTGGATGCGTTCCTTAGGCACTGCTTCTTTCTGACGTGCGGCGTCCACCTGTGCCTTGAGAACTTGGGCCTCCCTCATCTTGGCCAGCTGGTGAGTAAGGGCAACCATATGTGCAGTCCCCCGGACATTGTCATAGGCCTACTGAACTCCTGTGCTTCTATCTCTAACCGTTGTAACGTTGGTTCTTCCTGCAGTGAAGTGAGTGTGACCAGTGATTGATCTAACAAGCCTGTGCACTCCTGTATGGCGCGCTCTATTGCTTCCAGCCCTGATTTAATGGCGTGGTGCCACCGTTCGCTGACCTTCGACGGTGTAGAGGGTTGCGCCTTCAGCCTCAGCTCTGCGATCTACAAGTTGAGGTCTAACTGGATCCTCATTTCTTCCTCCTTCACCTTGCAGAATCCACTGGCCAATCTGTGGATCCGTATACTTGCTGGTAAGTCTGTTGCAATCTCTAGTTCGAGGATGCGGCGACATGCTTCTTCGACGATTTTCTCCAACTACTGAGTCTATGCTACCGCGTCATCGCGTTGGAGGCTCAGTTGCTCAATATTGATTCGTTGTTCATTGAGCATCTGTATTGCGCGTCCTTCCCTAGCACAGAGCTCTATCGTCGCTCCATCGTGTAGCTGGTATAATATCTCTCGTGGAAGGGTAGCCAAGTTTAGTCCAAGTCCCTTGAGCCAGCCTACCGCGGCTCTATCCTCCGCGTTGTTCACTGTCAGTGCCCCTTCTAGTAGTGCGATGGTATTAGCCATTTTGGCCCGCAGCAACTGCTTGGTTGCCGATGTACCCATAGCCCCGTAGGCGGCTACCATTCCCTGATGTGGAGGCCACACCTGAAGTTCCTGGAGTTGCGTCCTGAGCGCCCCTAACACATTCTGCTACTCCGTTATTTCCTCCTAGAGCACCTCCCTGGTGACTTCGTGAACTATGTCACTGATGTCATATAGGTCACCCTCAGTAAGTGTAATAGGCTCCCCCTCCAACTTGGAAGCCTTGGTCTTCTTCAGTGGCCCAGTTCATTTTGTCGTGCACGACCATTTTAGTTGTGTAGAGGTGGTGCTTAGGTCCGCACCTTTGTCATATCATCTGTCCCCTACCCTGTCGTAGCGGTCTCGACTGTTGTTGTCTTTTCTATGGCGGCCTTTGCTACCTCCCGAGCCACCCATACTTCTTCAACTAGTTGTTCGTTTTACCTCTGTTGTGCTAGCAACTTGGCGACAGCCTTCTGTCGTTGAATATCCATCTCATCGCACACCCCCAAATCTGGTGTGCACCATTCTGGTGGCCATGTGTCGAGCACTGCGAAAACAACGTCACCTATTGTAATGAAGGGGAGTGTGGTCCACTTCTTCTCTAGATCCTTCTATGCCCTGATATATGCATTGTGCATATCGGCTTTAAAGTCTAAAAAGCTCTTCAGATTGTTGTATACCAAGGCAGATAAGCGCGACCATTTGTTGACCCACAGTCGTATGCTCACCTCCATCAGTACCCAGAAGATCTTGATTTCTTGGATTCACGTGACATCCTTTGTTGCCCATAGCGACGCATATTTTGCTACCTCGAGCCAGTCCTAGTCAAGGGGTGGAAATTTACTATCCTCAGGCAATTCACCTGTAACCAACAAGATGGATAAGAGAAACCACGCGTAGTGGAAGGTCTTACCCTGCTCTTGGGCCTTCCTGTAGTTCGTCAGGAACTCGTCTCAAAGGAACTGTGCCCAGTTGAACCGTACCCATTTTGCACATTGCTCGGCCAACACGATGACCGTTGTTGGTGCCTCATTTCCATGGCATTTTCTCATCACTTTTCCCACCAACAACTGGGTAGTGATGGACCATTTTGTTCTGAATACTAGAGATAACGTAACCCCTTTGCTTTTTTCCAACTTATATTTCTTTTTCATGGCCTCCGCAATCACCAAGTCTCCACTTGTGTCAGCTATTTCCGCAGGGTCCCGTCTTGTACAGGGTAGCTGAGAAATCCTATGAATGAGCTTCGACGTGATGGCTATGGGCTCCTCCAGCCACAAGTACCCATCATGCACCAAGAAAAGTAGTTTCCTGATGAAAAATATCATGAGTGGGGCCCGATGAAAGTGTGGAATCGATAGGAGGTGGAGTAGCCTGGCCTCCTCTACCCCACGCAGCCATGTCCATGGTTGCAGTGTTGTAAGTACCCCCTTCGTGCTTTGTTCCATCAGCTGGCTAGTTTCCAAATGAGGGAACCTCTCACTATTCGTGAGATCCCAGTCTTAAAACTTCATAGTGGGTATGCAGCCCACAGCCGAACCTTCAAACAGAACTCCTTCGGGGAGGAATGGAGTGTTGAGTGTTCTTCTAACGGCATCCAAATCTCTAGGTACCTTTACCCTCCCTTTCCGCGAAGGGACATACTTGGGCAGCTTTATTGTGGCGCATACTGGCTGCATATCTTCTCCCACCTCTTCCTCTAGTTCCATTTCTTCTACAAAGGTCTAAGGATCCTCATCCTCATCATCTCTTTCAATATTAACCATTTTTCCCTTTTCTTCCATTGACAATTTTCCAAACTACAGATTTTGCAGAGACATACGAACTAGTCTTGCTGCTTGTGGCTCCTTTTTGGGCCTCGGCGTCCGGGGCAATTTAGGTATTTTGGGTGCATCACCTATCGGTGGCGTAGAACTCTACACGGCTCCCTTGGTTGTTGACATTATTCTGATCAGGGAATCCTGCATATCCTTTGGCAATGCTTCAAACCATAGACTTGCTTTTACAACCTCCAAGTTCATCATTTTCATGCCCGCTTGATAATGCAACAACTTAAAAAAGTCAAGGGTTGTTTGGTGGAGGGCCACCTGTGATTTATAGGCCTTTTTGAATTCAAATTCAACCATTCCCCCAGGATTCGGCTCATTAATGCGAAACTGGCAGTAGATAGTCCCAAATCTCATTCTGACTTTGTGTCATAATTGCCCCCAGTTCGCTCCTCATTGTCTTAAATTGGCCATCTTTTCATGAATAGTGACACCAATGGTCACTTTCCCTCCTGTCCATGTAGTAGTGCAGTGCCCTGTGCACGAACGCAACCTGTGCATCAAACTGATCCTACGCGTGACTTCCGTGTCGCACAGCTCCCATACAAACTTGTTTATAGTCCCGCGCTCTCTTTCAACTGCTTGGAGCGTTGAGACTACACTTTCTACGGATAGTCAGGTGGTCGCACTACTGGTCTAAGGCTTCAAGTCACCTTTCAATCCGGTCTGCGGACTTCCCAGCTTCCCTTGCACCTGTCAACCCACGTTCTTCCTTATGTGATGTGCTTCCTTGGTGACTTCATTTGATAAGGTGCGGTTGCAGCCTTGATAGTATAGCCAAGCACTCTTGGCAACAATATTCTAGTGCAGTGGTAGGGTTTCCCATACATGGTCTTGTCCTTCTATCAATGCATAATGTCTGCGAGATTTTGGTTTCTAGATTTCTGATATCCTCATCCATTAATATGCTTTCCTACTTCAGTTGTACCCACTTTTCTTCGATTTCATAAAGCTCAAGGTTCCCTTGTTGAATGGCTTCTTGAATTTGCATCTATTTGTCCTCGCGCGGCTGTATAATTTCTTCGCTTTGGTCCCTGCGCATTGTCGCAATTGTAGGAGTGTGAGGATTCTTTCCCAAAGCTATGGCCTTGACTCTGCTCGTCGTCTTTAGAACCATTTCTGCACTCAGGTTCCTACACATGGACCCATAGGCCCATTGGACTGCTGGCACGCGCAGGTCCCAATTAGTTCGTCCTATCTGGTAGACTTTGTTCATAATTCCACACAGCTTTTTGAATGCTCCGTCGTAGACTATTTGTGGAATGTGTCGCCTTCTCCATTGCCGCGTCGGGTTCCAGCTTCCGATCCTTAGTCTGGGAGGTGCTTGCATAGCACAAATCTACGCCCATCAACACAGGTGGGTGCATAGCCTGCTCTGTTCTGGATGAATGACTCGCGTTCGATGTTGGGAACTTCCAAACCGTAAGTGCATCCGTTTTCTATAATCACGCCAGTTCCCTATATCCTTCTGATGTGTACTCCTCCATCGTGCGGGTGTCACGTGCAACGCCCATTCCAACACATCATACTGTTGCTGCTCCGGTACTGCACTTTTTTCCAAGAGTTCATCCACTCTTGTTACCCCATCATAGGTTAGTAGTTCCCTTGCCTTGATTGCCATGTGTCGTAGTGATCTAATCATCATGTTGCAATTCAACGTTGTCACTTCGTGCAACCGGTACTGCCAACATTCTATTTCTTCATCTAAATCAGAAGTACAGGAGTTGTCGCACTCCCATGATATTCTCCCATTTGCAGTAGTGTTTACTCGATCTTGGCATTGCGCCATTATCTGGTAAATGCAATCCATCTCATCTTCATTCACATCACCGTGCACAGGTTCAGTGTAGCGTGCTCCTTCAATTGGATCTAGCGAAATGACTACGCGTAGGGACTTTTTCTCGAATATCATCTTCCACTTTTTCAGGTTGATGACTCCATTCATATCAGTGGCCCAATATATTCCTAAAAATGCAGGGTAAGGGTTATTGTCATCAACAATCTCTATTACCTCAAAGTCTGTTTGCGTGCTCACGCCTTCGATGTCCACTGTTACTCCTTTCAACCTCCCATGGGCAAGATATTTTGTTGGTTCGCCATCCATAATTGAATAGGGGACCACTGTAACGCATGCTTGCCCATGTGTTCCCATGTCTTCTTTGGCAACACATTCGCATCCGATCCCAGGTCTAGAATTACCTGATCCATTTCATATCGCCAATCTGTCAATCTGCATCGTTAATCTCATCTCCCTCCCGATGCACAATGTATGCTTTCCTAGTTTCCAGACTACGTGCGGTCCTCCTGACCCTGCACACCTAGTTATCAGCTCTTGTAGTCCTTTAACTGCCTTATTATCATGCAGCAGCTTCACGCATGTCTCTAAAAAGGTAGTAAGCATAGAAAGATCCATCCTTGTCTCTGGTTGATCCTTACTACCCGAAGTATAGGCCTGCACGAAGCTCTTCTTAGCTTCCATAAATGTCTCCTTTGCGCGTTCCAAGTCAAACTCAAGCTCCTTTGTAGGAGCCTTGCGAACCCATGTATCTTCCTCAGGTTGCTTCCCCTTATCTTCCCCTATGGTCGTGCCGCTTATGAGCATCATGTTCACGTTGGGGTCTTCTTCGTGTGGTTCAAACCTTATCATTTGAATATTCTGTGTCAGATTAGGCTGAAGTACCCCCTTCTCGTGCATTTGCGTGATCAACGTAGGACAATCTACCATTTCATGATCAAACTTCTCACAGTACGAACAAGATATTCTCATTGGGTTGGTACAATTGCGAGCGTAGTGCCCTAGTCCTCCACAATTGTAAGAGATTAATTGTCCTCGGCCCCTTCCTGGCCCCATTCCTCCTCGTCCTCGACCTCACCCTTGAAATCCACCGCATGCCATCCCCACAGCTGGGTCAAGGCCTCGCGTTTCCATCTGCATTCTATATGCTGGGGTCCACTCCATCATTAACTTGTAGTTGTGACAAGTACACTCGTCGTGGCCCACTGATCTACAAAAATTGCAAAACAGTTGTTGGGGATTCTGCGTATACTTCTGCAACAAATGACAGTTGTCCGTTGTGTGCTTTCCTCCCACCTGACAGATCACGCACCAGAGCGCAGATGCCGCACTTGGCCCTGCTTGTGCCTCTAGTCTTAACGCCCCTGCCAAGTAGTTCTTAAATACTAGACAGTGGTCTTTGTCGTGGCCCTGGCCTTTACATTTTATGCACCACAGTTCTTCGTGTGCCTCTGGCTGGGGTGCCCTATCCTGCTTCAAGCTCTGCGTTTCTAGGTAGACAGTCTGAAGTTGCACATGGATTTGTTGGACTCCCAACCTCGGACCCTGTATCGGTGTTTCATGTAACCTCATCACCATTTCCAGCGCTTTTTCCTGGGTTGAAAGCTTCTGCTATGAGAGCGCCATCCTCAGCTGTGGTGTCAAAGATGCCACAAACCACACGTGGTGTTGTGCATCCGTTAGTGTCATATTAGCCTCGCAGATCATAGTCTTTAGTCTCTAATCCAAATCCCATGGGGTCTCGCCTGGAAGCATCGCAATCTCTTTAAAGCCGATGATTAATTATGTCTCTGATTTCAGTTGGCTAAATTCTTTATTCAACGCATCCTAGATCTCCGCTATTCCTGCATTCGAATGATCATTTGAGTGCTTGATATACCATGTCAACACGCAATCCTGCAGTGCGCTTACCAATGTAGCCTTCTTAATGTTATCGTCCATAACCCCTTGTGCTTCCCACACTGCTCTTACCACGAACCAGAACTGATCTGGGTCCTCATTTCCTACTCCTCTGAATACGGGTAGCTTAATCACACTTTCCATACTAAATTGCTAGTTTGGTGGAGCTGGTGTGGGTGAAGATGGAGGTGAAGGAGGTGAAGCGAGTGGTGGCATAAGTGGAGATGGTAACTGTTAAATGCGCTACCTTATCAAACCAACCACACTCCTCAATGAGACCTAAGCGCGCTCTTCCTAGCTTGCTCACGGAGGTGAAATTAAAGGATTGTTTCCTAACCCATCAATACCTTTGTAGACCTTTGCGCTTCACGCCATTCTAATCATTAATGTATTCGCAACACCCGTTTTTCACATAACAGCATCTTAATCTAGGTATTCAAATATTTGATGTACTTACCTCGCAGTCCTTTGAGGGAACGTCTTTCCACTTCGTTGTATCTTACAGTCGTGTCTATCGCAAATTCAGTGATAAACCCTCCTATTATCCGATTGAGCCAATGGTCTACGGCCCGTGTGATCTTATCTTCTGATACCTCTAGCCTGCGCATCAGCTCCAGAGTCCACACTAATGGTTGATCAAGCTTATACCTTCCCTGGTTGTCGGCTAACCTCGCGATCCAATCATATAGCTCTTAAGAGAAGGACGCGTAGAAGATCTCATGGATTTCCGTATATACGTATCGATCCAGCCACATCTTCTCGGATATCTACGGAGTTCTGTTTTCCTATGTCACGAACTCATGAAGCTTCTGATCCAACTAATCTTCAATTTCCTTCTTCATAGGATTCCAGCATTCCGACATCATATATCCCTTAGGTAGATCCCGGTCCCAGCAACGGAATCATTTGTTGGCTTGTTGGGGCCTAATCCAGGTTCAGAAGTGATTTAGCCAAACAAATCCTGAAACTATCAGCCCTTTCGGCAACAGTCCGCAGAGCGCGGACTAAAGTCTCACCCGAGGTAGTATGGGAGGGTGCTGGAACCAGGTTTCCGCACCCTAGGGATGTCTTGATGAGATCTAGAAAGGTCATGAACCGATCCTACTCACCTATGCAGCTCCGCGCAGCGGTCTGACCTTTGCATAGTTCTGTACAAAGCGCAAAGGGGTGTTATCTAGATCCTTTACCCTTACAGTGTTATTATTATAGATCTGACTTAATTTTGTGGGCCCAGTAGTATTTATAAATCATTCAACATTTATAACCAGTGCACGCAACCATAAACTGTAAAGAGATGCATAAACATATACCAAAAGCATAAACATACAGATTTGCGAATAGATGCACAATATTTCATAATCAACTTAGCTTTTATTAACTTTCTGGTCCAGTACAATCCAAGTCCACCCTACGTACTCAACTGCAGGGGTACGCACACAAAGCTACGGACTCTACCAGGCCTCTGCGCACACAGCGGCAGAGCCTCTTCCTACTCCTACAACCCAAGACTCAGACTTATAGACTCAGAGCGAATATCGTATTCAAAAACCCATAATCCTTAGATCACATCCAAAATTTTCCTTCTACATTTAGAGCCTCGCTCTATTTATACATTCCCATGGTCCGCGGACCATGGGTAGGCCGACACATTCTATCTTAAATTACAATACTTTAGGGCGGACAACCCTAGACACTCGCGCTCCGTGCCCGCATTTTGCGGTGTCTTACATTATATTTAACCAAAATTTGGGCTACAAGCCCCAGAAACCCACTATGGAGGGGATCCACTACCTAACAGGCTTCCACAAAGTGCAGATCATCCATATTTATAATTTTCCTAATATACTCTAATGCAAAAATTCTTATAGGAACAAATTTAGGCAATTTATATGGAGGCAATTTGCATCCATACACCCTAATCTCAGTGTGATTTTGATACAAGTACTAGTCACCTGTCTTTGTTTGCTCACTGAGATGTAGAATTCTCTTAATCTCATGTCCAATTCTAGGTTTAGCATCATTGTTAATTAGGCAAGAAGTCGTGTACAAAAACTGGTCTACATAATCACGAAATGTTAATTCATAGGTGTGCTTCCTTACCAAGGAAGTCAAATGGATCACAGATTGTGCATTTCCTTGTTCATCCAGTTTTTGTAATGGAAATTGAAATTTGTTTACTTGATGGAATAAGAACAAGTAAACTAAATTGAAGCATGATTGAAGACTCCTTCTATAGATATCTTAAGGAATTTTCATGAATGACCTCTACTAGAAATTCACTGTAATGAAAAATGGCTGAAGGCTTTTCTTCTGTTGAAAACATGGATAGAATACCTATTATGGCTTCATCCACCCATTGATCAGTTTGATAGCCCAATAAACAAGAAACTATGGAAATTATTTTTTGTCATTTCAGGAAACATTGAGGATGGATAAGGAGGGTTTGTTTTTGGCAATTAGACATTCTCAGGTAGAAATGTCTCGAAAATTTTGTCTATGTGGGGAAAAGTCAGGTTTTTGTACAGTTCCATGAGGGAATCTACTGAAAATGGTTTTAGAGAGGCTGAATTTTGGATCTGAAGCATTTGGCATATGGAGTCAGAGGTAATTGTGAACAGAATGTCATTATTTTGGGCAACAATTTTTGTTTGACTAGGTATGTACCTGAAATGGCACCATGAAATAAATTTTGGAAAATCATGGGTTTGGGGAAAAATTAAATGAGGCAGGCAAGAGTTTTACAAACTCAATTCATCACTGATATCAAGAAAGTTTTGCTTTAATTAATTGTGGAGTTCATAGAGATCGAACTCACATTTGGTTTTAGAAATTTTATAGTGTTGGTCTAGTAAGGGTTGATTGTCTAAGTCAATTACAGGGAGAAGCATAGGGTTTTCCTTTGTGGCTTTTGATTTATTTTTAAAAGACATGTTGAAGCAAATGAAATGGAAACAGAGTATTTACCCAAGAGTAGGTCGAGGAAAATAGTTTGGCTTGATAATATTGCAGTAGCAGTAGCAGGTTATGTCATTCAGTGTCTTGGAATAGTAGTGGAAAGGCCAACTGAACAGGGTTCTGCTTTATCTTATAGGCGAGATCATTTACCATTGAAAGTTGTTAGTTCCATGGAATGGAGTCATTAATTTGGAAACGATTAAAATTTGGAACACATGCTTAACGGTTAATGATAAGTCAAGGGGATGTGACAGCAGCGGGAGCAGAGTCGAAAGGGATATGGTACTTGGAGGGAGCGGATTGGAGGGGATACGACATGTGGCAGGAGTAGATTAGAGTGGAGGGAATGGGGTTAACAGTTATTATTAGGCAGGAAGGGGGAAAGGCGGATTTCGAAGGGGGGATGAGTAGTAAGTAGTTTAGGCGGAGGAGGGTCCAAACTCCATCAGGGAGTGACATGTTGCAAATGCGGGATTTGGAGAATCTACGTTTTGGACCTTCCCCCCAACACCTATGATTAACTGTCAGAGGGGTGGAGGGGGTCCAAAGTCATAAGAAGTCATAGATCTCAATGGGTTAGATCACGGTCATTGATTATAGCAAGAGCATTATTACATACGACAAAAATCATCGTGTCAAAAATAACTTTATTAACACTTAGTTAATAGCGACTACACTATGCGATTAACTAATTAAACTTATTTATCTAACATCTAACGTGTATTTTGAATTTTTCTAAGGGGTTTTTCATCATATTTTTTATT
>APFE030207646.1:0-13474 GCA_000404065.3 Pinus taeda
GCAGAGATAACGCAAAGGCCAGAGGGACTGCGTCATCCACACAGAGGTTGCTAGAGTGACGCAGAGGATCTTAGAGGCTGCACAATGCCTCAGACGGTTGACGTGGAGGGTCCTGGGGCTGACGCAGGTCAGCAAGAGGTTGACACAGAGGCCAAAAGGGCCAACGCTTGGCTTCAGTTGTGCCGAAGAGGGTTTCATGGGATAGATTTTTTGAATACTTGTTTATGAATATAGAGGTATTGTTGTTGTGTATTTTTATCTGTCAGGTGAGCCGGTTAAGCACCCAATTGTACTCAAGGAAATACTGCATAATAATAAACCCTCAAATAGTTGCACCCATTTTTTTTGCATTGAGTTTTTCCGGGGACATTTGTCCAAAAATAACGGTGTCACTTGTGTGCTTGTTTTTTTTCAGTTGATGATCTATAGATGTTGTGATTGTGTTGTGTTTATTTCGGTATTTAAATGTTTTAAGTAAGTTGTTGGAATTTAACAAGTAGAAGAAATAAACCAAAAGAGAACAAATTAATTTTCTAATGGATAGACCTAGAAAATTCAACAAAGTGTCACATTCAATTCAGTAGGGGCCTTCACGAGTTGGTGTATTCCCCCTCCCATTCCTTCCCTTCTCTTTGGACACTGAATTACCCCATTACATTCAACCCATTATATCATGAAAAGAAGGAGGACTAGGAAGGAGGTGAAGCATTAAAGGTAAGGGTAAGGTTTTTGGCTCTAGTCTAGTAAGTTTCTAGTAGTCCCATTTTTGGGTCTTCGTTCCTCTCTCGAGAGTCTTTAGACTTCGTATGTCAATTTAGAGACTATTTAAAGCCATATATTTACTTATTTGGTGTGGGGGTTGGCAATTCCCAAGTTAGTGATGAGTACATAAATAATATATATATTTTTTCTTTCAAATTGCAGTTTGAAGCTAGGATTTTAACATTGTAGCAATATGTATATGTATTTATTGTTGTTCTACAAGGTACACATATGTGACTACATCAAGGAATTTTATGAAAAGATCCAACAATATGTGCAACATGTCCATGTGGCTCAATGGGAAAATGAGCATTTTTTACTGTGTAAAGATACATTTCCCATTGGTATTTTATTATCAATGGTGGATTTTGAAGAGAGCTACAACCTTCAACCATAAATTGAGATTCAAATCCAATATTATCACATAGAGAAGGTTCACATAATGCTCCATATCACATATATGGGATAGATATTAACAGAAACAACAAGTTTATATTGTAGGAGTATTACTTCTACATAAGTGACGATATGTGCCATGACTTAGCTTATGTACAACACTGCTTTCATTTTTTCTACAATCACTTGAAGGGGAATAATGTATAGATGGACCAACATTGAATTTGGTCAGATGGTTATGCTAGCTAGTTCAAAAATCAATGTGCATTTCAAGGTTTGTGTATGTCATATAAAAACACAAGTTACCACATATTTCTAACTATTTTGAGACTTTGCATGGACAATGGGAGCATGATGGAGTAGGTGCATGCATTAAAAATGAATTACACATGGAAGAAATGAATTTCACAACTATTTTTTTCATTCTAGATGAAAAATCCATTTTTATTGGTGTTCTTTGATAATGTGAGAGGGAGAAAGAACATGAGAATACCAATCAACTAAGAAATCGTAGGTACATAGATTTTTTTGGGAGGTGGTTGATGTAGATCAAACACATTTATATGAATGCAAAACAATCTAGGGAACTCATGGATTTCTTTCAATTTGACCACTAGACAATGTCATACTTGAAATATGGATGAGAAAACTCTCTTACTTTGTGCAGTATGTGGTAGTAGTGAATGGGACAATTGTGATTACACCGACTAGGTAGATAGTTGTGATTGTGTATCGCTCTCCATTGGGCAACACATAACTATAGAATTATCATAGTTGGAGGAGGAATAATCAAGTATTTTAGTAGATTATGATCACATCTTAGATCTTATACAACCAGGTTCGATGAATATTTTATTAACTAGCATGACTATAGTATGCTTTGTTTATTTAGTGGATTGACATGTTGGCACTCTATTTTTTATAACGCAGATATATGCAATGATTGTCCCAAATGGTAATGAATGGGACAATGACTATTGGTTGACTTGTTGAATAGAGGAAAAATAAACCTTCAATGTTATATTAATGGACTCTAAAGGCATTTATTTTTCAACTCGGTTGAAGGTTATCAAAGGAGAATATCTAGCATAGAGTCAAAGAACACTGAGGAGAAAATGGTTTGTATTTGGAGATTATAGACCATGTAATTTTGAATACCACTATACAAACTTAGATGTTGATACAAACGTCCAACTATAGACAACAACAAGAAAAAACTCATCAAAGTTATGATGCTCCCTACCTAATCATGAACATGAGAAGTTAACGGACACCATTATCATTAGAAGTGATCTTGGTGGTCTACTTGAATGACTATAGTTATGTAGATAGGTATTGGGTATGTTTGTTATTGTTGAGTATGTTGGCATTTGTTGGCAATTGTTGTTATTTATGTCAAGTCTAATCATTGCTATCAAGTGATGGCAAGTTCAGGGGGAGCTTGTTGAATTTCATGCATGATCCTTATGTTGTTATTGATATCTTAGGTGTTTCCATTAATAATGTACTAAGCTTATGATGACTAAGTTGCTTGTTGAGTAACATATTTTTGAAGGCATGTTATCTACAAGTAATTTGCTCAAAAACACATGAAAAGTGCTTGGTGCTTGGTTGAATAGCCCTCTCAAGGATATAAATCCCAAAGGATGAGGAGAAATCACAGTTTGAAGTGTTTAAGCTCAGTAATGGTTCTAAGGCTCAAAGTTTCATGAGGGCCCCACCTCATTGGATCAACACCAATCAACAATGGAAGGATGGAAGCTCAGGAGGAATAATATGTCGATGGTCGATGGGTAGTTCCCTGACAACTCGTTGGTCACAACGCTCAGTTGCAAAGGAGCCTAAGCCAATAAGAACTTAGGTGTCTATTGGACTACTCAGCTAGGGGATTTGTTGCAAATGGCCAACACAGCTGATGAAGTGGTGGGTAGTGGCCAACAAATAAGTCGAAGGTCCTAGTGCCTAGACACAGGGAACTTGGCGTAACCAACCAGGCACTTATTGGACCACTAGTGAAGAATTAAGTCCATCTGCATGTAGACGAGCATGGGCAATGAAGCAGTAGGAGATGATGACATGGTAAGGTGATGTGGGCACATGTGGAAGTGAAATGTGGCAAGTGAATTTGACATTTTTGGGCGACAAAGCGACCCTTTTCCGAGTGACATGTGGCAGTGACACATGACAATGATGTGTGTAGGCAGACACATGGTAGGATCTAATTGGTTGCATAAAATGACATGTACATTGTGTGGCGATTGAGATGGAATGTGGGATCCTCAACTAGAATATTGGGCACTGGGTCATTGGAGCATGAGTTAAGTGGTGTAGCTTAGCCAATGGGTGGCGAGCGACAAGCGGGAAACATATGAACTTAGGTGATAGGCAGTGGTCTTACGAGTGATAAGTGTTAAGTTCCAACTAGTGGTCACATACAACGTAGGTGTGAGAGCTAAAGGGCCTATTGACCACTTCCCATTGCCCATCAGCATGGAAACAAAACATTGTGAATTCCTTGTCCAATGGAGTTCGAGACCCCCCTCAATAAAAATTACAAATGTAAGGGGGCCCTGAAGTGTTATCTATGTTTTTGGATGTGATTGACTTACATGATTAGTTGGCATGCTCCAAAAATATGGGGGTCAATTAAATCGCATATGCGACAAATTGCAAAACCCCCCTTCATTACAACTCAGACAAAAAAGAAGGCCCTAAAGTGATGTTTCAGTCATCGATTACAGTCTTGTTTACTGGGGCTCCTTGGAAGGTGTTTGTGGTTTAACCATTGAGCAATTAGTACTGAAGTAGTAGATAGAGAATTCCCCATCAAGTGTAGCATTGTCATTTGATGTTTATGTCTATTGAACCTCCAACTTGAAAGTGATGTCATAAGTTATGAACATCAAACCGTAGAGGGAGAATTTCCCATCAAGTGCAGAACTATCAAATGATGTTTACAAGTACCAAATTGTTGACTTGAAAGTGTTGTCACAAGTTATGAGTAGCAAGCGGTGAGTGGTGAAGCAATAAGGCAATGGTCACAACCTAGGTTCCATGGAGTTAAGGTTTAAGTGCTTAAGTTTAATCCCATCGATCATCGAACATCAAGATACAACAAAGCATGGAGAGAAGCTACAAATTTAGTTAAGTGGTTAAAGTCAGAGAGGGACAAAAATAAAAGTTGTCTTACTGAATTTGTTTAATTGAATTATTAATTGTTAAAAGTGTTATAATATTTATTCACACCCCTCTCAGTATTATCTTGATTCCCAACAATTAGTATTAGAGTGGGTTCCTTTAGGAACAATATAACCACTACAAGGTAGATTTGAAGGGAATCAATGGCCAATTAGGATGGATTCTTCTCAAATGGAGCATCTATCTTTAATGGAACAAATTATGTACTCTAGAAGGTAAGGATGGAAGCTTATTAATGGCTCTTAAATTGGATGTATGGTTATTTGTGGTGAATGGAGAGAAGAACAAGTATGATACAAAAGCTATGAAGGTAATCTTGAGTGCACTGTCAAATTCATGTTCTTATAGGGTAATTCACTGTGAGATTGCAAAAGCACTGTTGGATAAGATGCAATGTATCTATAAGGAAGAAGCTCACAAAGAATCAAAGAAGATTGAAGACCATGACTACTCAAGTGAAGATTTGGACAAGAACAAAGCCTAGATCGAAAGGAGACTGCAAATGAGATAAGGAAAATGTAAGCAACTTGTTAAATGCTTCAAATGTGGAGAAATAGGTCATAAATTTTCTAATTGTTCAAATGTCGAGACAAACAAAAATGGAGATGAAGAAGCAGTGAAATCCACAACTAAGATACTATTTTGTTGTAATTGTAGAAAAGTAAGCCTTCTTTCTTCTAGATGTTTATATGTAATTTCATAAAATAGTAGTGATAAAGAAGAAAATAAGCCTAAGAGAAAACCTTATGAGCTTAATAAGAAAAGCTTTTACTCCTTAGAAGAGGGTTGCTCATCAAAGGGAAAAGACAAATATACATCTAGTAATGATGAATAAAGGATATTACTCGTAACTATGGAGGAGACATTGGATTCAAATAAAGACCAATATGAAAATAAAGCCAACCATGTTGAAATATAGATGCAAAAATAATTTATTTTTAGATTTTATATAATAGTTATGAATAAAACATATGTGAAATAATAAATTAATTAATGAATTTTCACTCATGGTCTAATTATTAAACTCATTTAAAAAAACAGTTATACATTTTAATCTATCATGATCATGTTTTACTCTCATACAATAAGTGTGAATATGCTCAAACTAACAGTTTTATTACACAATTTTATGAACCGCATTTTTTCTCCACCGTTAACAAATGTCATATGCTAGTCTTTTCATTTCATAGCCTAAGTACGAATGAGGTAAAAAAACATTGACACACTACTTATGGTATAATAAATCTCTTAAAACAACTTTTAACGAAGAACCTAATGAGAACTTTCAGAAAAGGATGAATTTAGCGAAATTTTGACTATGTTAATGAGTTTTAAAAGGAGATAGTTGACATTAGTCATGAAAAAAATTGATGTCTTTGTACTATAATTTTATGTATCATGTGTCTGGTGTATATTACTTCACAAATAAATTTATTGCTACAAATATGTAGTTATAAACATTATAAAAATATACGTGTACACTACTTGCCTCATTCGAAACACCAGCATTGATAAAAACCATCAATAATAGAGATAATGAAGATGGTCTAAATCAATTGAAATTTGAGTTCAAAGGTAACTTTATAGCAGGCTAGGTGTTATTAAATGTGCATTGTTATTTGCGGGGGATTTATTCTTTAATTTTATTTTTCATAGTTGGATAAAATGCTATTTCAAATTTTATGTTAGGAAAGTTATAATATTAATTTTTTATATATTTAATTTGAAATTGAATCTGAAGTAATGGAAAAATTGATGTTTTTTCTCTAATAAATAAATTATATTTATAAAAATATTAGCTCCTATAATTAGACATTATAATATTGATTTTAATTTAAAATATGGTTATTATTAGTTTGGAACTTTTAAAGTAATTTTTATAGTATAAAATTATATTTTCAGTTTTGTTTGGTTATTTTTTTTTAGTAATTTTTAAAATATAGAATTATATTTATAGTTTTGTTCATGATAATGGCCATTCCTATTTTCTTGATTTGGGATTCTAAATCTTTTAGATTTTTTTTGACGGGTTAAAAAATATGTTTTTAGGAAATATTTTGAAAGTATGTCTTTTATTTTAAGATGAAAGTATTTTCAAGAGATTTTCAATGACTTAAAGAAGTATATAACCATAGTTTATATGGAATTTTATGCCATGTTATGCTTTCAACACCTATGTTTTGACCACCACAATGTGAAGTTGATGCTACGATTACTCACACATGTGGAGCTCGGCACATATGAAGCTTCAACAATATTCTAGAATATCCAAAACCTTAAACCTAGACAAGAGTTGGGGCATGCAAAAACCTTAATAATAACCTTAAATAAATATTGAGACATGTTAAAAAAAACAAACTATCAAGAAAAGAAGGAATTGTATTCCTTGTAATGATTTATTATTTCATACATAAGAAAAGCAAAGGGGTTGGATAACTACTAAAAGAACAAAGGATGGAGACGGCCTTGTAGCAACCATTCATGGGACACAATGTCTATTGTAATTTCATAGTGGACTATGAAAAAAAGAGCAAGGAAAACTCCTCATATTCTTGGTAGGTTTTACCACAATAGGTTCTCAAGGTAAGTCTTGCATTCATTGTGTTAACAATATGCTCAGTAATTTTAATAGAGTTTTTCTCTTACATTATTAATGCATTTCAATAATGGGTCAAAGCATGGAGCTAGGTTACACATTTTGGCGAAATGAGGGCACGTTTTGCTAAAAAAACGGATGCTCGATCAAGCAATTTTAAGCACTCGTTTCCCAAGTAGTGCCCTTGTTATGACCTTGAGGCCTTAGGAGAGGTCCCAACTAAAGTAGGTCTTAAAGATTAACCCCCATCGTAAGGTGAGAGAGCAAGTTTATAGTCAAGATCAATTAATCATCCAAATCACCCCTTTATCTACACTAAAATGCTCAAAAAATTAAGTAAAAGCACTCAATTGCAAAATGGTCAAAGTTCCTGTTGAGTGGTAGCCAATCTTTATCCAAGAGAAATGTTGAATGGTGATAGGTGTGTGAACGGTGCGCAGAGGAAACTGGCATATCATCATCAACAAGCAAATGTGTAGGGATGTTGGTTGGCTTGTTATCCAAGATAAGAGAAAAAGTTTTCTATTATGGGATTACTCATTTTGGGTGGCAACACACCGAAGCGAGACAAATTTTCCTTGTTGTCGATTACTAGGATCTTTATTTTTTTTCATAGTTTGACTCCCTAGCTTATGTAAGTGGGAGGCAATGAAGACATCATTAAGTTCCCATTTATTTGAGATATTTGGTGTAGAGGCTAAATTACCCACCTTATCTCTTATCGTGTGTGCTCCATAAAACTTTGGTCATTTCTTATTCTTACCCTACTCCCTAAGGGTGGTTAGTTTATGTAGTTAGAGGCATATCGAGACCATCTTGCAAACACTAAAGTGACATTTTATTTTATGATGGATAGCATACTGATTCATTCCATAGACCACAATTATCAAGCCGTCTTTAAGAATATTTAGTGTGTTGTGAATCTTTAGTAGTGTTTTCTATTGCAAAAGCATTTATGCTTTGAATGGTATTTTTTTTTGTAAGTGAGATTCATAGCCATTAAGAGATTTAAATGGTGACATTTTGGTTCCATATATATGATAAGAATTGATGTACCAATATTCAACTAAATGTCGATATTTCACCCACTTGTTTTTCTTACCACACAAACATTTGGAGGTGTTCTTGCAGGCACTCATTGGCAATCTTTATCTCACCATAAGTGTAGGTATAATGCATCACACTCATATTAAATGAGTGGCAGCTAGTTTAAAGAGACCTTGTTAGAAATGGATGATGAATTTACTATTTGTATCATGAATTATGTAGTAAGAAACACCATGCAATTTGTAGATATTCTTGAACAAGAGCTCAACATTTCACATGACATATGCTTAGTTAGGAAGTGTACAAAATATACATACTTAACAAGGTGATCAACTATTATAAAGATTGGAACTTCACCATTAGATTGCTTTGCTTATTTGGAACAAGATTATGTTGTTGCAGGCACAGATACAATATATTTCAACCTTATTTTGTCGGGATGTATCATATTCTAGAAGTTTGAAAGGAAACGCTCTTATAGGAATTTTGAAAATCAAGTCTTAGTAATAGTGAGTTATGCCTTTGTTCGAGGGCCTTCCAAATCATGAGGAGATCATCACTAATGCAAACATTATAATGTATCAATACCCCAATGCATCCATACCTCAGTTAGGCATCCATACCCAAAGTTTGGACAACAAAGTATGCACTGAAGAGTCCTAGCAAACATTACAGTGTTTGATCACAAAGTACCTTATGCACACTAGTTTGGCAACATGCTTTTGTAAAAGCAGTAACAAAATCTTAGTCAATTCACAATAATTGTAGCAAATTAGTGTCTTTAATTTAGCATGTGCAATATGTGCAAGCTGGCCCATATTTACTAAGATGAGTTAGCTTCTTCAAAGGTAATATTACGGTTGTGCTAGGAGTTTGTCACAAGTAATTTAAATAACTCGGAGTTTTCCAGTTAAGTAAACGATTGCAATTCCAGTAGTTAACTCAACATGTTTTAAGAGTGCACAGCTTATTGTGTATGTTAATTCATTAGAGCCTATACCTAAAAAACAGGTTGAAAAGTATGCTCATGCACATCATAAGCCCCTAATACCATACCATAGGAGATTAAAATGACATGAAATAGGAGCAATGCCCTAATGTGGGAAGAAAGCATATAATTTAATCCATCTCATTTGATCATGCAACTAAACTTGCATGCATTTGATGCACCAAGGTACAAAATCAAATTAGCCAACTAAGTGGACAGAGGATTTAGCTAAGAATGTAAGCTTCATTCCAATGGAATCACATACAAGTACACAAGTATAGTTTAAACCCAGCACAGCCCTATTATCGGCAAGTGATTACCTCTAAATCCTATAATTGGAGAATTTTAGTGTCTAGAGCCATCCACAACATTGTTATGAATAAAATATATATAAAAATAATACAAAATGATATAAATAATAATTAATTAGTGAAGAGGTATGTCTCTATGGACATGACCAATCGTGAAAGGGTACCTGCCTAGCTATATATATGGGACCCTCAGTTGTAATCAAATTTCTCATATCTTTGTACATTTCTATATAAATATTTACTATCCTATAATGGGTATTTACATATACCAGATCTTCTGAGTATTCTGCTAAGTTTATGAACTTCGTTCATAACAAACATTGGTTGAGAATTTTTATTCAAGAGCCTTCACGGAGTTGGCAAGAACTGGTTGTCCAAGAAGGAATCCAATATGAATAGGAATAACTGTGACTAGTTTGACTTGAAGCATCTGTATTGCAAATCTTATATATGAGCCTCTAGGATGCTTCCACACCCAACAATCAAGGTATTGTATGGGTACCTATTGAATGGCAGCTTTTAAATCTAGACCAATTAAGGGTTTTTTCTCTGTTGACATCCCCGATTGAAGCATTAATTATGTTTGAGTACATATATGGGTCAACAGTATATTCATCAAGTAGACAGATATTTCAGCCGAATTGCTTTCACTTTCTTGAAAATATAAAAGATCATAAATTCAGAGACAATACATCACGAACACCACTGTATAGCCTCCACTGCTACTTGCATATGCAGCTACATTTAAAGATATTGAATTGAATGAAATATAAATGGCAATTGCTTTCAACAGATCATTAAATACTAGTATTGTCGTCTCAGAATTCACAAGGTATGGGCAAAAATGCTTTCCATTTCTCTCTGTAGGAAGCAATTGTTTCTTCTAACGACAATTCTAACATTGCTTGGCTAAAATTAAAATAGTTAACATTTTTCCAACATACAAACTGCAATGCCTGTGGAATATAACATTTTTGGATCACATGCAGAATGACTATGATATCTGAATACAAAACTGTCACAATTAACAGAATCAAATGTCACTGAACTCAGGAAATGTGCACGATTCACCTAATGCTTGGAAACTTAGACAAAAATTGGGATATCTCCTCTGCACTTTCATAAGCACCTTCCACACAACGCCCCAAAGCTACTCCAGTAACATAATTACCTCCTAGAAACAAACCTTCCAAGCCAGAATCATGCAAGGCACAACGTGCAGTATCTAAAAGATCAAGATGGCCTATCAGAAACTGAGGGATGGCTTGCGGCCACAACCGGACACCAAGAGTGATGGGTGCAGGAGCATCTGGCCTAATAAGCATTGTCCTTAGTTCTCTGTCAACAGTACTCACAATTGCACTTTCACTCTGCAAAAGCCATAATAATTATAATAATCAAAAAATCAAATTGTCAGTGACCAAGTTCAAGGAATGCCAATGTAAAACAGAAATCACACCTTCAATTAGAGAAAGAACCCTATATCACATATTGTTAAAAGAAACAACCAACAAAGTTTGTTATGATAATCAACAAAGATTGTGGGCACAACCCAAGTATGGAATCTAATGAACAAATCCTCTGAAATAAAAACAAAATTATCCATATCAATCACTGCCAAAGAAGCATACAGCAGGGCTGACGGTACTCAAGAAACTCAATGCTAAAATCTTCCTAATATTGATAAGATACTCTGAATTCTGCAAACTTCCACAAGTTTCACAAAAGACTCAAATGAGAAAGGAAATGTACGTCCTATGAGACAATCCCGGCTATAAAGTGAAACAAATGGCTGTGTTTTCTAATGGTCAGAAATCAAAAAGAAGATATTAGGCAGCAGAAGCTAGAAGGGTAATATTCTTGAAATAATTCTGTTAAAAACAAAATGACTCATCTAACTTGTTATTATTTGATCAGTCAAAACAGTTAGCTTGTGTTAAAATTGGCAACTAGAGCTAAATTCCATCTTGGGACAGCTCATATGATGAAGATGATTATTGCATTGGATTCCTTTTTTCGAGAAGTCCAAATTTGATATAAAGATCATCTCATTCGGACAAGCAGAAGTGGAATTTTGAAATTATTCTCTCACATGCACAAATTGTTAAGGTTGGCCTCAGCGTAATGTAAACTCAAGAAGCCCAATAGATGTGTCCTTTCATCCTTAACGAATTGTATAAATAGGAGTGACCTCTCTCCTCATTTAGACATCACACACTTCATCATTCTTCTCTCTCCAAAACAGATTGGTTCCTACAGCTTGGGAATCTTCTCTCTCTCTCACATGTGCAGCTAGGAAGACAGTTTTCTGGGCTGAAACAGGATGAAAATTTCAGGACTGTTGACCAGCATTGACCACTGCTGTTTTGATCAAGTTTGACTGTGTTTTCTGGGGCAGAATTTGCTCTCTTGAGGCCACATTCATTGGCGCAGAAATCAGGGTGTTTGGGACTGTTTGACCAGCATTGACTTCAGGTTGACTTCTGTTTTGACTGCAGCAAATCAAAGCAGATTTTCTCTCCTTTGACCAGATTTGACCAAATTGTTTTGAGCTGTGTTTGACCTCTTCTTCAGGCCGACTTTGACCAAGAAAGACCGAGCTGCTTTGGTGAAGTTTTGTTGCTGTTTTGACCAGCGTTGACTTTCTAGTTAGGGCTGAAATTGACTGCAGAATTTTACAAGACTGATTTGGCTGTGTATTGGGCAAGTGAATTTGATTATTGTACTCTCTCTCTCTGCTGAACTATTGAGTAATAATAAGAAGATTTGATCAAAGGGTTTTCCCCACATTGGGGTTTTTCCCTGGCATCCGCCAAATCTGGTGTCCTCTTGTCTTGGCTTGTTTTTTGAATATGTTTTTATGTTCTATCTGAATTTATTGTCAATGTGATTAATGGTTAATGTGATTGCTACTAGAAATAATTTGAAATTGTCATTGGGCTGCTAAAGGACAATTGAAGTAAATTGTGCTAAGCATAGAACATACCATTGTTATCTAAAATTAACATGGTATCAGAGCTCAGGTGAAGACAAAGCCCAACAAAGAGTGACGAAAAACAATCACTAAGGGACGTTGTTGGACAAGAACTTGGAACTAGTCCCAATGATGACTACATCTTACTTCAAATCTGAGGACAAGCTTAACGACAAATCCGACTATCATGCATGGAAGATGTCTTTGGATTTGACATTGGAAGAAAATGATGCTATGGACTATGTCAAAGGAAGAGTAGTGGAGCCTCCTTCAAATGCATCCACTGCTGCAAAAACGAAGTACAAGAAAGATGAGGTTAAAGCTAAGAAAATTATTGTTGATTCTATTCACAGGCCTTTGGTTGCCTATATTTATGATTTGGAAACATCTAAAGAGATGTATGACAAGCTGGTTGGGATGTTCAAAGTATAAATAATGCAAATCAAATTCTCTTTCTCATGAACAAGTTGAAAGACATCAAGATGGATAGAGGAGAATCCATTCAATCCTACTTCATGAGGATTACTGAAATCAAGAATGATCTTCTATCTATTGGAGAAGTTATTAGTGACAGGGAGCTCACTCTTATTGCACTTGGAGGCCTTACAAGAAAATGGGATGTGTTTAACACTACCATCCTCAACAATGACAGGGTTTCGGGATTTGATGAATTATTGGCTAGATGCACTCAAGAAGAAATAAGGATGATGGAAAGAGACAAGCCCTCAAATGGAAACAAAACTACCGCCTTCTCTGCTCATGCTAAAAGGAAGAACAATGCTGGTCCAAGAAGACAAGGTCAAGGGTTCAAGTCGAGATTCAAAGAAGGAAGAAAAGGAAGATGCTTCAATTGCAACAGGTTTGGGCACTTCGCTAGAGAGTGTCCTCACAAGAAGGATACTCCAAGAGATGATGACAACAATAACAACTACAAAGGCAATGGCAATCAAAGGAACAACATGTTCAACAACAAAGGAAAGAAGAATGCTCCCATTGCTCGATATGGAAATGGTCGTCTTCCCAAGAAGTCGAGAAACTCCAAGTATGAAGAAGTTAATGTTGTAGAAAAGCAAAAAGAATTTTATCTTATTTCTACCCTTACCATTGCCTCTCCTCCGGATATGCAATGACCCACCTATAAATAAAATATGAGTATTAGCATACATACGAGACTTCCATATGATAGCTACGTATGCATGGAC
>APFE030207659.1:0-86740 GCA_000404065.3 Pinus taeda
TAAAAATAAATAAAATTAATAGTTGATCTTTATTTTATTTTTTATTTTAACCAAGCTAAAATGTTTAACATACATTAAATTACAACATCCATTTTTACTCTTGATCGGATCAAATATTTTTTCACTCTATGCTAGTTTGCATATCACGATATTTGATACCTCTCGGGGGTTAGTAGATGCAGAGTAAAGATGGATCTATTCTGGTTTAATTCCCCCATTTAAATAGGCTACATTCCAAGTGAATACCATGGGTCAATACCATGTGCCATTTTGGTGAATACCATGGGTCAATACCATGTGCCATTTCATTTTTATTTTTATTAATACTAATATTAGGGTTAATAATGTTTTTTTGCATGGTATTAATATAAAATAAAATAAAAAAATGTTTTATTTGTTTACCACACCTCTCGTTTATTTATATTTTTATTAATTTACCATACCATTCATAAATACAAGGTGACTTACGGAGTAAATATAAAAAATGTTTTATTTGTTTACCATACCTCTCGCTTATTTATATTTTTATTAATTTACCATACCTCTTTTACAAATATGGTATTTGGCCCATAGGATTCACTTAAACTCCACTTTACTTATATTTTTATTTGTTTACACCCTTGCATGTATATAAGGTGACTTATGGAGTAAATATAAAAAATGCTTTATTTATTTACCATACCTCTCATTTATTTATATTTTTATTAATTTATCATACCTCTTTATAAATATGGTATTTGGGCTTTTGGCCCATAGGATTCACTTAAATAAAACCTATTCTTGAAAATGGGCGAATGGATTCACTTAAATAAAACATATTCTTGAAAATGGGCGAATGGAAGGTTGTGACTCCTAATTTCAAGGGCTAAATTTACCTTTTTTATCCTCTCCCTTAAAATAAGGTGGGCTATTTTAGGTGATTTGTAAAAATGTACTATAATACAAAATATTCGCCCACTAAAAATTTAAAACCCCTTAATTTCGCCAAAGGGCGAACATTTGCCCCTAAAATCACCCCTAGTAACTTGCCATTAAGGCATGCAGGCTTCAAGGTAATGAAGGTTTGTAAATCAACTTCCTAGATAATGAGTTGATGTCGATAGGACGCGACCCATCATAGGAGGGCCCACAAGACGAAACACAATGTTAGGTTTTGAAGAATAGTTGCAAGGACTGACTGAGGGATGGTCGACGAGACTGAAGGCTAAAATTTGCAAAGAAATATAAATTGAGATTGAACTTCTCTTGAACACACACTGACATGACAATTGGCTTGGCAACATTTGACACAATGATAATACTCAAAACCAGCTGAATATTTTCAACGTGGGTTCGATTAACTATAAGATAAATGGATTCCCTGACTCAGACACAGGTGTGACAGAGTGTCGAGTTCAAGAGCGACATACTACCTTTAAAATGAATGTAAATTGAATACCTTTTCCCAATTCCCCCCCACCATTACTGGAAAGTACCTCTTTATTTTTTACAAGCTTGAGGAGGATAACATATGCTTGTTTTGTAAGATCATCCTTCAGATGAGTCCTTCGAAGTATTTTCAACGGACCCTATGAAGGAGTGGTTCTGTCTCGTTATGCTTAATGAATCCTATACTATTTAATTTTTAATGAGTCCAAAAAAAGGGTAACTCGATTTCATTTTCATATTTAAATAGTTTGAAACAAACATAGAAAGAAAACTGATTCAATTCTTTAACCGTAAAATTTTAACAGGCCCGAAGAAAGTAAAGCTCGGTGTTTTTCGATTTTAGGGAGTCAGGAGAAGAACATAAGTAAACTCCACAATGGTATTTTTCATAAATTTAGTACCTCAATCCCGAAAAAGGATAAAATAATGTAGGAGAGAACTCTATTGACCATAATTAGTCAACATATACCTTTTTCGTAAATAGTCCAGCTCAGTCCGTAAAAGGGGTAAACTTATACTGAGTGGACGGTTGTTCATTTACTTTTACGAGTTCGAACAATTAAGTGCTCAACAATCTTTCATGTTTTGAGTGTGTGAAAATGGCTTAAAACACGACTCTAGGTTTTCACTTTTTTGTGATTTTCGAGAGCACGAAAAGTGATGATCCATTTTTATGTTGTAATTTGTTCTGCATATTAAACTCAATAAATTATCATAACTTCTCAATATTAGGGTAAAAAACACTAAAAATTTGACTTTTAAAAGGTCCCAAGCATAAAAAATAATATCTTAATCACTCAAAAACTTATAAAAGTTCAAAAACTAATTTTATTTTTACCATTTGTTTTTTAACCATTTTGAGAGCATAAAGAGGGCTTTTTACCACCAAACATCCGAGGCTAATTTTGAGCAAACCAGTGGATGAAATCACGAACTATTTCCTTCAGGTAAGAGATCTATTCAATATCTACATTTTCATCTATTTAAATTTCAATTTTAAGGTTTCATTTATTTTTTTTTGGTGAGTTTTTATGTTAAAAAATCCGCCCTTGAGCTTGCGTGGTTTCTCTTCACCGAGTCATGAGGACCACGCAACTATGCTCTATTCACCAAAAAGTGGTCGTGCATTCAAAATGTGCAAATTCTGCCCCCAAAAATTGCAAACTTGTTTCAAATGTTAAGTTAACCCCTTTTAAATGTTATTTTCAGGATTTTTGACCATTCAAAATGGAATGGAGGGAGAGAGAACATGAAAATTAAGATGCAACAACTTTGGATGATCCAACAACTTTGCAGGCTCTGAGAAATTGTGGCCTTTACAAATATTGGATTATTCGAGGGATGAAATCTCATGTAGAGTTCATGACATGGTTGGTGAGAACCTGGGATGTCTAGGATCAATGATTCATGATCGGGGATCATCGTATCACCATTGATGTCGATGATATATATTCTTTGATTGGGTTCTGCCGTAGAGGGGTTGATATTTTTTTATATGGGCAAAGATCGGGTGGAGATATTGTTGTTGGATACCTACACCAATATTGTGGGAATGCACAGCTCAAGAACGACATGATTTATATTTAGTGTATTGGGAACCTAGCATTGAGGACCATAACCTTCACTATTAGCAAATTGTGTGGTAGTGCAACTCTTCACTTGGTCACAAAGGCCCAGATGCACACCGTCGTGGAATGTTGGCAGTGCACGATTTTTAATTGGTGTGAGGCAGTGGTTGTCAATATGAAGGACATCTGACCAAAGCTAAGAATGGTAAATTGAAGAATTTTGATTATGGTGTCATTCTGATTTATTTAGTTCTAGAGAGGATTCCACTCCTCAGGCCACAACAAATTTTGATGGATGAGGGAGGGCCTCGAGATCTAGGGATGTTGAGGTGGGTTTCACTTATGGCTCATCATGGGGGTGATGGTCCAGTGGTGAGATATGCTCCTGAGTTTTTTGTGTGGTCGGGTCAACAGATGATATTGATCGAGGATTTCCCATATCCCAGGATGGACTAGAGGGGTGACCTAGATATCCCACTTACAATAGGGATGCAGTGGGGTGACCTAGGTAAAAACTTCTCATTTTGATGTTTCTTTTTGATGTTTTTAATTTTTATGTGTTTTTTTACTTTTAAGGCTAATTATTCGTAATGCATATGCAGATGTGGGCCCAGTTCAACTAGCAGGGCTACGATGTTTTGACAGGTGGGGTGACCAGCCTATAGCAGTTGCAACACCAAACCCAGATGCAATAGAGGCGTTGACCGAGCTGGAACACAACCTAGAGAGGTTTACTATAGATATCCCATAGACTGGGACTAATGATTTGCCTCTTCAGTACCAGAGGCACATGGTTGGGGTTTTAGGACCGCTCAGGAGACTGTTATGTCAAGTTTCTCATGTTATAGTCTGTTATCATGATCATCATCATGCTTAGTTGCTTAATCTTCTAGGGCTACATTTTGATTTTTGTATCAACATGTTCGGATAATAAAGACCATGGGGCCTTATGTCCTTGGATGACATATTTTTGCATAACACACTCTCTATAGACTTTATCTGTTGGAGACTAATACTTTTGATTTTAGTTTATCTTGTTCAATATATGGATGGATATTGTTTTTACTTATAAATGTTGCAAATGTTTAATTAACACATGATTGGCTAATGCATCAATTAATGTGTTTAAATTTCTTTGAATGTGTTGATATTCGATGTAATTATCAAACTGCCTTTCCAAAAGACGAACCCATAAAAACATTATTAAAGTTGATGAAATTATTACTGTGTAGACACTGTTTAAATTTAATACTATGAGTTGTGAATCTAACCTAATAATAAAACGTCAAATGCCAAATGAGATGGCGTCAGATAATTGTTCGATGACTGCACTATATTCTGCTATGTTGTTCGTTGTTTGACCAAGGCATAACTCATGAATCGAAACTAACTCATGATTGGGTAAATAAATGACCTAGGTTGTGGAAGACAAGTTTTGAGTACTACGAATAACGCCATCAACAAAGCCAATGTAAGTTTGAGGGGACGTTGACATTTGCAAGTCAGGTGTAAAACAAGATAAGCAGGAGTAGTAATGAACTGTAAAAAATGCTAAAAATACCGTACAAACCTATAAGAATACAATACAAATAATGTACAAATCTCCACGAAATATTTTATGCGTAATATCTCTTCAGGTAAAGGCCATTTCTGGGCTTTCTTAAAGAAACACCATCATAATTAACCAACATGTTCCTTTAGCTAATACATGTTTTACAATGTAAGGGCCATGCCACATAGACTCGAATTTACGCACCTAATTTGTCATGTTCTTGATCATAGACCAAGACTAGGTCACCTTCTGCATAAGAATGAGGATTCACGTTTTGATCAAATTAAGGTTTGACTCATTTTTTATGAGCCTCGCTAGCCAGTTTGGCCTCACGGCGAGTTTCATCTAGACATGCTAAATGTAAAAAATGCTCTTCCTTTATAGAGGTAGTTGGTAATAACTCAATGGCTAGTTTCAAAGATGGAATTTCACATTCAATCGGTAAAATAGCCTCCAAACCATAGACAAGTTGGAAGGGAGTGAAATCCATAAATGTTTTTGCAGTAGTACGATATACCCACAAGGCTGGAAAAAGCATGGTATGCTAATTTCCTTTATGAATGCCAACTATCCATTTAATCATGTTTGTAAAAAATTTGTTAATAGCTTCGCCTTGACCATTTTCTTGTGGATAATAAGGGGTAGAGCTATCATGGCATAGGTAGAGTTGTGCAGATAGTTTGGTCGTCATAAAATTGCGAAAATGGCTACCATGGTCTGTAACGATGGCTTGTGGGACACTGGACCGATCAATCACGTGATTGAAAATGAAAATTGTTGTAGTTTCACCATCATCCGTGTATGTAGGCATCGCCTCAGCCCATTTCATAAAATAATCAAATGCAAGGATAATATACCCATGCCCCCCGACTGAGTGAGGGTTACAGGTGACGAAGTCTATGCCCCATTTTGGCAAAGGACTGAAAACTATAATAGGGTGAAGAGGATTTGGAGGCACTCACATCTTGCAATCATAAACATGGAAATTATGGCATTTTTTGACTACCATAATGCAATCTTTTAACATGGAAAGCCAAAAATAGCCAACACGCAATATCTTTTGGGAAGTGGCATACCTAGACATATGACCACCACATGCTCCAGAATGGTAATCATTTAGTGCTTTCTCAACCTCTTGAAGAGTTAAGCAACATCGAAAGATAGAGTCAACACCACAACAATAAAGATTATCACCAACAATGTTATATTGCTGGGATTGGTAGAGGATGCGACGATGATTAGTTCGAGATAACTCAGGCCTAAAAGTTTGGGTTTGAAGATATGTGATAATATATCCATACCAAGGATCGAGCGTACTGATCAGAAAGAGAGATTAATCTGCCATATAATCTTCTACCACTGTTTTTGTGTTAGTATAGGGAAAGTCACATAATAATTCAACAAAATCTAATGATTTGTTTGACTTAGATATTTCTAATTCCAAATCAAGCTCATGTAAAATGACTATCCATTTGGCGTATTCCCCCTAGCAATTGTTTGGTAAGAATATACATCATAGGGTTGCAATCCGAAATGATTGTTATTTTTCACAAAACTATATAATGACGAAAACTTTGAAGAACTTAAAGAGCTGTCAATGCTAATTTCTCCACATGTGCGTACTTAATCTTGATGAGATTTCAACCTAGGTAACAGATCACATGTTCATTGTTAGATTCATATTCTTGTACTAATACCATGCCAATGGCGACATCTGACGCATCTAGATATAGAAAGTAATCATGATGATAATAAGGTGGATGCAATAATGGTGCATGGGTCAACACATATTTCAATGCATCAAAAGTTTTTTCAACAAGCTCATCCCAAATGAAAGGAATTCCCTTTTTCAAAAGTCAGGTAAAACCTTTGGTCAACTTGACATAGTTAGGTATGAATATATGTAAAAGTTTGTTTTCCCCGAAAAACTTTGGATTTGACGAAGACTAAAAGGAGTAGGAAAGTTTAGAGTTGCCTCTACCTTAAGAGGTTGGATACAGATGCCTTATTTCGAAACAAAAAATCCTAGAAATCGACCGGATTATACACAAAAAATGCATATGTGCAGATTCAAATGAATATTATATTGCCTACATCTAATGAAAATTGCGTTAAAATGCAATGGATAGTCCTGTTGTTTCCGCGAGTGAGTTGGTAGGTCATCTAGGTAGGGTTGGACAATGTGTTTGATATCATGAAATTCTTAGGACGTTTCTCTTTGAAAAGTTGCGCCAACATTATTCAAGCCAAACGAGAGTTTACGATTAGCAAAATTTCCCATGGGAAGATGAATGAAACCTTATGTTGATCGACAGGGAGTATGTTTATTTGGTTGTGTTAACAGTGTTGGACCCGCCAACATGTTAGGGGATCTCTCCGGTAAGAAGTCCCAACTAGACCTCAGATCGTTTGGAGTAGGAGTCCTAGCAGTGGTAGTAAAGAAATGCCTTGACTGCAATAGTGCACAGAGGTAAGTGTGATATCTTTGTCGGAGGCAAGTGTGTGACCTTACAACAAGTCAATTGAGATGCAAGGGGGTTCTAACACACAGAGGGGGGAAAAGGAAGTGTGCCCCTTAGAAGCATGTAATAGTATACAACATGAAAGGAACACACGAGGGAAATGACATCACAAGCTGGAAAACAGAATAGTCCACAATCCAGAGTGATGGGTTATATATATATATATATATATAAAGTGAAAGTTCCATCCATACATACACCATTGATAGCCAGTAGCCCCAATAGTGGAATATTATAGTCAACACCACCTACTCCTCCAAAGAGATGTACTCGCTCTACGTTGTGTAGAAGCCAAGGCTCGTCGCAATACTCTCCAAGCATTCTCTAAGCAATTCCTAGCCAAAAGCTTGGCTCCCCAAAAGCTTGTTCTATGAGTTATGAGGTTCTAGATATAGCAAAGGGTGGCTCTTCAACTTCATTATATATAACTCTTTACATTATATGTGATTCTTTGCATTCCACTAATGACACTTGGGATTTCACTTTACATTACATTTGATTACAATATATAGGACTTATAGTAGTGAGGTGGCCGAGGCAACTCATAACACAATTTGACATGACACTATTGACATGTACTGGCTGACTGCAGTGTCCATGACAAGCTGTTGTGCTGCTAAGTGGTGGATGTGTCTTTGGATGTGCTTCATCTTCACCTCGGCATAGCTTGATGTCGCGGGGTCTTCAATGGTCTTGGTATTTGCAAGATGGTCCCATGCATGTACTCCTTTTACTTGCTACTCGATGTGATTTGTACGTCTGTCCAGTTGCAAGCAAGTTTTCTAGCATGCACTCCTTCTTCATCCCACTCATTGTCTTGCCATGTTCCATCAATGTACATGTTCCTGTAATTCACTCATTATGGGACAACATCAAATCCGAAAATATCCTAGTTTAGCATGATGCATTATTTTCCTATTCGGTTTAGGTGACTGGGAGGGAGGACAAGGCACTGAAACTACGCAGAGCATAGCTTAGGTTGGGATGAGGAATTATGGAGCTCGGTTTGCACTGTCAGGAAAAACTGCGTAGTGTCCACTGGGAGGCACAATTGCGCAATGATAATCACTAGTGTTAATTGCAAGATGGGACCCTGAGGGGGACAGTTTCTGCGCAGTTTCTAGAGGAAGGACAGAGCAGGGCTGTAGAGGGAAATGATACACAATTTTCAAGGGGAAGACAAGACAAGCCACTCAGGGGACCAACTAGGAATTCTGAGTAGTTTCCTGGAGCAGTGCAAAGCAAGCTAGCAGAGGACCTGCCGAATAGGACTGCGCAATGTCTAGAGACAGTGCAGAGCAAGGCAACAGAGGCCTTATTGATCAAGACTATGTAGTTTTTGAAGGTAGTGCATAGCAGGTAACAGGGAAATCATCTCAGCATGTTTGTGCAGTTTTGGAGAGCAGTGCAGCCCTGGGTGTCAATGCAATGCAGGTTTCCGACAGACCAGAGGGAGGTTGAATAATTGTGCTCGAGGATGATCAGTTCAGTTTGGGCATGGAGGGAATTTCTGCGTAGTTTTGGGAGGCATACATGATGCTCACTTTTGATATTGCACAATGTAGCTAACCTGGAGGACAACCTCAAGCACTGTATAGTTCTGGGTAACAGAGCAGGGTCACTAAGGGCTGATACTGTGCAATGTAGCTCAGTCGAGGTCCGGTTGAAGGAGGTTGTCCGATCGGAGAGGTTTTGAGGAAAATGGCTGTGTGGGGGAGACAAGTGAACTAGTGCAAACTTGACATTGTGATCACACAATCAACATACCTTGATGACATGAAAACATAGACCAACAAGGAAAAACATGTACTCAGTGAGACTGTCTTAAAGTTAAGAGCGACAAGTGCGACACTTGAGGTAGACCTTCAGATGACTGTGATGACACTTGCGTGACTATGCTTACAACTTTATGTGTGAGTGCGACCAATATTCACAGAGTGAATAAATCTCATGCACACAAAGAGAAACCTTCAAAATCACGAGAACCTGATCACAAGTGTGACAAAGCAATCAACATGCCAAAGGATGATCGCTGGTCAAACAAGCGAAAGGTAGAAAGACATGTAAAGGAGACACACAAAATGACTTTTAGTGTTTGCAACCATGCATGTCATTGAAGACATAATGATATGACAATGATCAACAATACTTCAAGCTACACTAATAGATGTATTTCAAAAAGGTTTATTTTGCTTACAATACTTACCCTCCAGAGGGTTATGCATTCGACATAGTTTTCATGCGGTCCCAATCTTCTGTCATAACCTGGTTTCCTTGTTCCTTCACCTCAACTCCTTGAGAGTCATCAAAGATGTCATCCTTCCTTGTGATCAATGAGAGATATATTTGCACAGTTTCAACGGGCAGTGACTGCTGCTGGGATGATTTCCTGGGAGGACACCTCTGGGCAGTGTTTGGATGCAAGGCATACTAGGCAGATGAGGGACAATATTTCCTAGGTTTTGGAGGTAGTGGGTTATGGCTTATGGAAGGACTCTAGAGGAAACCATTGCATAGTTTTGGATGCCAAGGGAGGCTGGGGTCTCTGCGCATTGCGCAGTTCCAGCAGGAAAGGGAAAAATCTTGAGGGTTGTAGAAGCAAAGTGTGCAGTTCCGAAAATATGGATGATGTTAGGTTGCTCAAGAAGTTCGCTAAGTGTGAGATCAGTGAAACTGATGTAACAATGATAGAACTTTGACTATGATCACACACTTGAGCACTTGATACAACATAGACCATCCAGAACATATAAAATATACTCTATTTGATGCAACAACCTTCGTGACAAGAGTGCATGAAGTGAGTGTGAAACATGTCTATGTAATGAGAATAAATCATACACATAAATATTTCCCCTTGAAGCAAAACAAACTTCTCTTTGCATGACAAATGATAATCCCCATGTCCAAAGATGACACCTGCTACATAATATGAGAACGTGAACAACTCTTAGGATCAAGGAGGGGAGCTCGAGATCATAAGCTTACCAATAAGTGACCAAGGAACAATCGATCAGAGGATCCATGGTAGGCTTCGAAATTTGCATGCAATCCAAATTTTTGGAGGGTGGTTGTAGGCGCTACAACAGGTTGTAACTGGAAAATCTGTCCATGAAAGAGAAAATCTCATTTCTAGCACAATCATCAACAATTTGATCGATATACGGGGTTGGGTAATTGTCTTTTGGATAGGATTTTTTAGTGTCCCTATAATAGATGCATACTCGAATGGTTCCTTGTTTTTATTAACTGGTACAATATTTGATACCCAATCAATCAAGGGAATGGGGTAAATAAATCATGCTTTAAATAGTTTTTAAACTTCAACTTTTATAGCAACAACTTTTCGTGGATGCAGTGGATCCAATCTTTGTCTAATAGGTTTGGCATTCAGATAAGTCTTAATTTCATGCACTACAATATGATGATCGATTCTTGGCATTTCTTCGTAAGACCAAGCAAAAATGTCACGAAATTCTTGGAATAGGGCTTTATATGTTTGAATTTCTTCAAAAGAACAAGAAGCACCTATATGAATATTTTCAGTAATTCCCGGTTTCACTGAGATGTTTATTAGAACAATTTCCGATATGTTTCCTAAATTCTTTTCAGATTCATAATGAAGGCTATACATTGGGCATTCGATATTATTCACAATCTCGAGTGAAAACATAGATGAAAAATTATTCTCAACTTTGTCAAGGTAGGGCAAGAAAGATGAGCGATTATGGTAATTGTCCCATGGAATTTCATCCAAAGTCATTACCTCCATGATGCCTTCATTAGTTATAAACTCTTAATCAAAAGGATCAGACATTTATATTAGTTCTAAACGTGAAAAATGAGAATAATCATCGATGATCATATTCACTCGATCATTTTCAGATGGTGATGGGTTGGAAAAGGATTGAACTGCCTCATAAGCCAATTCAAAAGGGATAAGAGGCATCTGACTACCATACAAGGCTAATTTTGACTCTGAAAACACTTTCTAAGGATCAAAAGATTCGAAAGTGCTTGATGTAATCATATTGATCTGCACAACATTATGAGGAAGATTTGGTGGAGGGAACACGAAATTTCTCATAAGATATGAGTCTTTAAGAATACCAACACCAACATCCTCATATGGAGTAATCGATTTTCCAACAAAGGGAACGTTACCAGTAGAGTTAGGGTTCGAAGTGTAATAGGATAGTTGGTCTACTTTTGTATTTTTTCCTTTATGAGGGAACATAATCATTCGAAAAAACGATGAGACCATGACAGATATGGGATAAGTCCAATTCCGCCCAGTAACATGTTATAATTAAGCTGAGCGTAATTGAATGCAACTTCAACTACAACCGTTTTACCTTCTAATTCTATAAATAGATCGTTCAAAATTCCATAAGGTCAAAAACCTCTTTCATAAAAGGATTTCAAAGTCATGGGAGACTAATTGATAGCTGGAGAACCTAAAGCTATCCAACAAACGATAGACATAATGCATGTAGATGCTCCTTCGTCAATTACCTTTCAAAAAACTCGTTTTCTCTTGACAAAAACTGGTATCTAGAAGGGCAGTTGATGTGGGAGTCTGGGTACATGATTTTCGAGATAAAAATGATTAGATTATAGTTATGGGGATCAACTGCTCCTATGGATGATAATAGTAATTTCCTTTACAGTGGACAAGTCTGCAACACTTCGAGAGCCGACATTACTGAAGGTGACATAGCCAGATCTTCAACAATATTGTAATTCTGAGCAACTCTAGCATGAGGATTAGAAGTTGACTTTCAAAGAACACCCTTAGGAGGCGATCAAATTACCATATCAGAATTAGGTTTTTCAATTTGTAAAGGTTCAGAAAGAGGAGGAGATGATGTGGAAGAATGACGAAGTAAACTAGAATCATTTCCATCTACACTCGGATTTTTAGATCCATAGGCTTTAGACATCGTAGCTACCATAACTTGTGAAGACATCATCATGATGTCCGTCAATGTGGAAGAAGAATATGGGTTATGGGAAACCATGTTATTGCCTTGAGAAGGAAACGGATCCTTCAAAACATCGGGAGTAGATGAATCCTTAACGAATTTAGAAACTTCAAAGCGATGGGGCATTCCTTGGTGTACTGATCATCGTCACAGATTAAACAAGGATAGTGAGGTTTCTTCTTTTTGTCATACGGTTCATTCTTGCTTGATTTCTCCTTAGGAGCATTGTCTTGTTTGGTTTTTCCCTTTCCTTTAGTTTTACCTCTGGACTGCTTGTTCTTGCCAGTAGATGAATCTATGTCATTTATTTCAGAAGTAATTTTAGGAGATGGATATTCTTCAGGTGAATTTGGTAAGGCCAAAATATGAGTCTTCTTAGAATTTTTATTGTTAGTCTTAGTTTTTTGGCTAACAAAACCAATCATACCATCAACGATGTGTGATCATATAAGAGCTAGGTTGGTTTGACTTGGACAAGGAGAATCTAGAATTTTTTCATACAAAATGCCAGACTGAGTATAAATAAGATCTAAGTACTAGGCACGAGCAATAACTTTCTCTTCCATTACAATGCCACCTTTGGCAACATCTTCAATAATTACAGACAAAAGTGATTTTATAAACCATTTGGCTAAGATCTAATCTAGGATATAAATTTTAACTAAATGGCGTATTCATCCCCATTCATGAATATGATCTGAAATATAGGTAGACATCGACTGTTTTAAAGAATTTAAAAGTTCAGTACCATTATCATATCGTATGGGTAGTTGAAAATGTGTCAAAAAAGTAGGAGCAATGGCATTGAAAGCACTGAAAGAATCTCGCCTAATTCAACATACCACTTGGCTACCAAACCAGTGAAGGTTTGTTGAAAAATTTGTAACCTAATGGAATCATCGACTAATGAGTTCGATGCACACCAAAGATGATAAGTCATCACATAATTTGATGGGTCCTCTCTTGATTTACCTTCAAAGTTTGGAATGTCACTGGGCAATCTCGTAGGGATTCTCGGCCAAAACGGTAGATAGAAAATGGGATCATTTGTTAACCAAGATAGATTCGGAAAATCCAAAGTCGCAATAAATTGTAGTTGATGGTTAGGGTCCTATTGCAGGTATTGATAACCTTGAGGGATGAGCCCTATTCTTGGAGGGGGATACCCAGGATATCTTGGATTAGCCTGAGTTGTTGGAATTCACATACCTCCATGGTATCCAAGATGAACATACCGAATTGTGGTTGAATTGGTACTTGAAAAGTATGACTGGGGTATGGTTGATTCTGGAAAGGAGGACCATGACCCATTTGACCCTGGATAAACTGTCCCTGATAAGGTTGACTCTACAAAGGTTGACCTTAGAAGAATTGATTTTTTGAAAAAGTTTTCCTTGAAAAAATTGACTCTGGGGTTGACCTTGAAAATCTTGTCCCTCAAACAATGACTGCATATGTGGTATACTAGGTTGTACCATAGGCATTTGGGGTATAGACTAAATTGTAGGAATGATTCGATAAATAGATGCCCGAGGAAGGCTTGTGTAGTTGATTGCACCGTTACTTGAGGAGTAATTAGAAAAATTACTTATGATACTCCTGGGATGGGAGTTTGTGGAGAACTAAGAATTGGATTTTGATTAGACATTTACACAACAATCTAAACTTGAGTTTGTGGAGAACTTAGGACAAGGTGCTGGACTGGTTGCTGAACAATTGTTGATGGATTACCCTAGGTGGGATGTTGGACTTGAATAGGAATACCTTGAATAGAAATTTGATGAATAGGTTGTCCAACAGGTTGAACAAGTTGATAAATTGGCACTTGAGGAGCAACTTGCATTTTTTGTTGATTATATGTAGGATTCCAGATTGTGTTCATCTCGAGACCTTGCCTTAGTCCCCTTGGGCATCCTCCCCTCAACAGTATAATCAAAGCATACATAGTACCACCAACAGATTGAGATGTGATAGGTTAACCTAAATTGGCTTGCGGTATCTCACCATAACCTGGATAATTTCCTGTAGGAGGTTTCCCTCCAACTGTAGGGTAAGATCCAACTAAAGGTTGTCCTCCAGGAGGAGGATATGATGGTTTCCCCCTGGGCGGGTAATAAACACCTATTGGGTTAACTTTAGGATTACCTACATTGCCGAAAATCATATTTATATATTGATCAGATGTCAAGTCTTGGGCAGTAGAATCGGTTAAATGAGTTGACATAATTTAAGGTTGATTTGAAGGAGAAGCTCCTGAATAAGTCCCCGCAAGAGATTGATATCCAGGAGGGACTGATGGGCCACCATATAAAATGATTCTAGTGAAGTAAAAAACATAGAATTATCTCATGACATCTCTCAAGAAGTCATTCTAAACATATCAAAGCCTAGTATAGTAGAATAAGGAGTAGTGTATCATGGAATGCCTTGACCTAAAGAGTTCAAGGGTGTAAAATATCAAGGGTCAGGTTGAAAAGCAGAAAAGAGAAGTTCCAGAATATCTGTCTGATCATCTGTAGAAACTGGTGTATGTGGTGATTCTTCCTCTTCGTCAGAGGTAATTTCTTCAATACTAATAAGACGAGGAGGTAGACTATCAGTAATAAGAAGTTTTACTCGAGGTGAACTTGGAAGAGTATGGGCTAAAGTAGTTGAAGGTGACTCAGGTTTAGAAGCATTTGGTTCGATTAATTGTGAATTCGAACTCTCTCCAGTATATGATTTTGTTTGAATAAGTTTAATAATTATTGGACCCATTACTTGTAAGTTTGATTCTAGTGTTTGAGGTTTATCAAATTCATATTTTGTTACTTCAAGTTCTAGAATAATAGATGTTTAGGGTTGATTCACTTAAATTCCTATTATACTATAAGTTTCAGGTTCATCTGTAGTCCCAGATCCTTTTGACTTTGATTTTTCAGTTTTAATTTTTTATAACTGACTTGGTGTATATTCAGGGGGTTGGACTAACATTCTACGTGATTGTCTCTATAATTAAGCCACGATGAATTTTCAAAATTAATAATTCACACAATATCAAAATCACACCTAAAGCCTCTAAAAAGTAAAAAATAAATAAGATAAGATGCATTAATAAATCTACGTATTCAAACCATGCAAATTGACCTTTCATAGCGAAATCAACTAGTTGGTGATGAAATCCAATGTCAAAGAGATCAAGGTGAAAAGTTTATAAATATGAGTGATTGGAAATATTTCACCGACAACCTGCTTAATGAAACAATCTAGGGCAAGTAACTTCGCTTATGCTATCTCGAGCAAGATTACCCTCAAAAAAGTCCAAGTGAGTCTAGCTAATGTCTGTTCCAGCTACAACATGACCTTCCCTCTGTCACCACCTTAGGTAAAAGCCCTAGGATTATGGTCACTAAGTTTACCAACTACAACAATTCTGCCTGGGGGGAAATTCGTAAATCAGACTTACACAAAAGGTCGGAGTAACAAATCTTGATCCCCTTGAAAGTTCCTTAACATGATCAATTGAAGGTTTAGTTTCAAGTGACTCCAAGTACCTTTCGGCACTGTTGTAATACGCGCAAATCGCTCTATCATAGCCATTGAAGTGGGTATGATCACTTCACTAGGTGTGACATGATCTCGTGCTTAACTCATGTGTTAGAAGAGCTTCCCAGAGAAAAACTGAAATAATTGGATTTCTCTCCTATCACAAGACTCTATTGTTTGTCTGTAGCTTTGGAAAGTTTACTCACTTCCCTATTCCAAAGACCCACACTTAAGCTACAGTAGGTGGTAAGAGCCCTAAAAATATATAAAATTCTAATTGATTTTAGTTAACATTGTGTTATTAAGTTTTTATTTACTCAATAGGTAATGAGAGTGAAACTTGTGATATTATGACTTAACTTGAAATTCTAATATAATCAAACATGCAATTTGTAATCTACTGTTCAATGAAATCCTAATTAAGGGAAACTAAGAGTTTCTTTGATTTTCTTGAAATAAAATGCAAAACTCACAACTTCACCAAAATTATTTTCATAAGATAACCAATTTCACTTTGATGTAATCCAGATGCATAAATAAACTAAGATTTCAAATTTGCTTGAGAGATAAAACAAACTCAAAATGTCCTTTATCATTTATCACTCGAAATTTTGAAACACAAAGAAGTCAATCAAGAGTTTGGAAAAAATGAAATTTTGCTAATGGATGCTTTAACTTAATGATGTAAGAATGTAATTATGAAAGACTTCAAAACTGAAAAGAAATGATTTCCTTTTTATCATTCAACAATGAAATGAATTCTTCACAAAAAATAACAATTTCAGAGAAACTCTAATTCGCGATTAAACAAAGAATTTAATAACAAATAAGCAAGATTGATAATGGTTCTCGTGTATTTGACATAAAAAGATAGGAATACAATGATCCTTTGGACAACCTATCTCTTTTTGATCAATCAGAAAACAAGCCAGACAAAACCCTAATCAATTTTGCAAAAGGGATTTATTCCCAAAAATACTTCACCAAAGCACTCAAACAAGTTTAGAAAAGGTATTGGATAATCAAAACAAATATAATGACACTTTCAGAAACCAAAATTCAGACTCTGGTTGAGAGAAAAAATATTTTTTCAAAAAAATATAGGAATTGCGCAAGCGAGTAGTATGGTTCACTGCACATGCGCTTTGTTGTTGGGGCAACAACTGCGTAGATCTGCGCTCTGTGGGTGAACAAAAACCATACATATCTGGGAAGTCCAAGAAAAAAATAAAAAAGAAAGCAATGAAATCAAAACATTTGAAATATCATAAATTTACCAAGACTCGAGTCCAGCTAAACAAAAAAGATTGGAAATCAAAACCAAGGAAAGAGAAGAGAATAGTAACGTTCTCCAGTGGAGTCGCCAATTTGCTATGCGGATAAATCCCTCTTGCTGAAAAGAGTGATCTCCCTAGATCCTCAAGGAAAATAGAAACAAGCAGACAATTGGATAACTCTTTCTCGAAGCTTATTTCCTTTGAATTGTAAATACAAGAGTAGGAGAATAAGCCTCTTACCTATTTGTGAAATACTTTATGGAGATCCATGCTCTGTCTCAATGAATCTTCCCAATGCTCAAAAGACCTGGAATCACAGATATAAGAGAGATCAAGGCATATGTAATCATAACAATTCAAACAAGTGTAATCTAATGATCAAGGAGATTAGAAATTGAGATTATCTTAATGAATATCAAAAGAAGCATAAATCATTCATCATTTCAATAAGAAAATACAATGGAAAAAATGATTCATTTGTAGTAATTCAAGGATAAAGAAGAGCCTTACAACCTCTGCCTTGATGTCATGAGGTTCCTCCCAAATGCCTCTAAACCTCTCCTTCATTAATAAGCCTTCCAATCTAAATCCAACAACATAAGTGTATCTTTTCTGAACCTCTCAATCCATCTATCCTCTAGTCAATTTATAGGCCTAGAGGAAGAAGTTTCAGATTCAAAAGATAAGGATGAGATCCTCTAATGGGGAGATTAGGGTTCCTTTATGAGAGGGAATTAGCTCCATGGTATGAGGGGTATGGCTCGAATAGATATGACCTAGAAGCTTTCAGTTGGGATATGTTCGACCAACAATGCTTCTGGAATTCACTTTTTGTTTTTACTTTTCTTTTATTAATGTGTGTGGTCTATAGGGGAAGACAGATAGTAGTTCTACACAGTTTTCAGGGATAGAAACTTCAAATGCGTGGAAACTGACTAGGAAAAGTGCACAAGTCATACTTAACAAGTCATGAAGACATTTTACCCAAAATTCACATCTTTTTCAAGGGTTTTTGATTGTTTGACTTCAAAGGGAGTGTAATGGAACATGTTTATGGATAGCGAGAGATCCATTATAACGGTAAGTGTCATGGTGACAAAATAACAAGATCTATGGTCACTATGCAAGATTGGATAAGGTGAGCAAAATCAAGCATATACTTTCAATGACTAAGAGAAAGGGAAAAATTGGTCGTCAGAGAAAGAAGAAGAATATGACCAAGGTTCAATGTTATGGATGTCGAGAATTTGGGCATTACAAGAGATATTGTCCTAAGCTAGAGAAGGACAATAAAAAAATGGGAAGAGAAGAATCCCACATCAGCGAAGAAGTGGAGGAAAGATGAAGTAAAAGATCTCTACTATGATTTAGATAGTCTTCCTCACCTAGTTCTTTTCAAGTTTGATGTTTTAAGGTATGGCCATCATAAGTCTCCGAGGAGAATGATAGGATGCATCATAGCATCATAGAAACATTGAAAACAAGAGCCCATAACACCATCATAGAGAAGCATGGAGGATAGTTGGAATAAAAAGTCTATGGAAGCCACCTATGGAAGGATATAGGTCTTGGTAACCTCATTAGAAGCATAAGTGGTACTTATGAGAAGAGGAAAAAGTCATCTAGTAAAAAGTTCATAATACATCATCCAAAAGGAAACATTTGCTGAATAAGGATACTCAAGATCCTTGGAATCTTCATTGAAAGATTCACTATTTAAATGAAAGCAACGGTTTCATCAAGAACTCTAACTTGTAGGAATTTGTGGGATGATGGTATGTTGTCGAAAGAATTAAAGTTCTTTCAATCAAGGAAGTTGCTGAAGGAAGTCTAGATGACCTAAAGGAAAATGAGGTATGCATGCTTGTATTTGATAATCTAGAGTCATGTCATATGGTTGCAGGTAACATGGATAAATGCTCTATCTCTAGAGCATGATAAAAAAGAAGGATCTCTTATTCCGAAAGATTGCAAGAAGGCATGAGTCACACATTGATTAGATCAAATTAACATAATATGTCCTCATATGAAATATGAGGTGGTTGATAAAACTAAAATAACCCTAATTAAAAGTTCTTGGAAAGGAAATGTGTGAATAAAGAAAGGAAGACATCATGAAATATGCAACTATGGAGAAGGAAAACAACATCCAAGGACTAGAAATATTTGACTATGATATCTCCATGAAAGATATGAAGACCTTAATGAAGTTTGAAAAAGAAAGAGGTGCTTGAAAATATATATCTTTTGGATATGTGTCAATATGTTTGCAGGATGTTGAGAAAATAAGAATATGCCATGATGAAAGACCATCACAAAGGTAATTTTAATTTAACGACCATTTCCTATTTGTGAATAATATATGGATGGGCTTATGCAGGGCTGCTAAGGGAAGAGTTGTGGATGTCTTCAACGATTGATGCTCATGTAGTAGGATGTAAGATCCTTAAGGAAACATGGCATGAAAAAGGAATAATGGCATGAAGGAAGGCCAAATATGGATTAATGGATCACTTTCCAATTAAAGGAATGATTGACATGACTCATGGATGAAAGTGATGGATGGTATGTACCCTATGAAGAAGTCCTCAAAGATGTAGACTCTATGAAAAATAATAGTAGACTTTATGAAAAATAATAAATTCATGACATCAAAGGAAGAAGTTCTACAAGCAGTTGGCTATCCCATGATCTCCACCTGAAGAGCTATTGGAAGCAAGTCCCTAGTTAAGAGGGAGCTTGGACAAGTCCCTAATTAAGAGGGACCTTTGGTACATTCCTTCAATGGAATGGGTATGACCTCCCTAAGTTCAAAGGGAGAGATTGACACATCATTCTTGTCTTCACTTGGGAAGACAAAATGGAGGATTGGGTAAACATATGGCATCTGATACTCTTTGAGGATGAGTTAGGGCATCCAAGATAAGAATAGTCGTAGAGGATCGATATTATTTGAGGACTGAGAATCCAAGATAATAATATTCCTAGTGCAACACACTCTAAGAACTCGGGTAGGGTATGTTTTGAGAGGGATAATTATGAGGGTGTCTATACATCATTGGTCCCACGAGCATAAGCTCTAATCTTGTGGAGAGATAGAGTTGTTAGTTGAAGCCTTGCTATGTGACAATGCTAGATGATTTGATGTTATAAAAATGGGTTTCAAATTCAACTATTCTTATGAGAATTCTTCAAATTGAGAATGTCCAAGTAACTTGTATGGATTATGAATACCTCCCTAGTTAAGAGGGAGTGTTGAAAAATATAACTAGGTTCGGCCTTCATAATGACATTTGTAATTATGATTTCATTGATGTAAAGAAGAAAATAAAATTATTTTTGTAATGCTTGAATCATGGGTTTCATGATCAAGGAATTTTATTTTTAGTTGAAGCTCCCATTGTGAGCTATTAGATTGGTAATCATGTCATAAAGTCTAGTAAAGGCAATGTCAAGGATTGAAGACCCATTTGGGCATGTAATTCATTGCAAAATAAATTTTGTTAACCCTCCAAGACCATGTCACAAGCTATCCTTGAAGTTAGCCTAAGGATGATTCTCGAAAAAGCATGTCGACCTTGTCACAAGGAGAATTTGACTTATTTTGAAGAACAAACCACTATATATAGGGAATCTCGACCTCACCTAGGATAGGATTCAGTCAAGTATCTGAAGCAAGAGAAGGAGTGTGAGAATCACAAGGAGAGCAGTCGCATAGCCACTGAAATGCAATGCAAGAGGAGCGAAAAGTTTTAACACTGTTTTGGGTAATTCCTCTTCACACGTGTGGCATAAGATTAGGGTTTTTGCAGTAGGGTTATAACAGTCTCTAGAGAAGCCATTAAGGAAGCCACCAATCATCATTATTGCTAGCCGAAGCCTCAAGAAGAAGTCTCCAATTCAAGTGAAGAAGGGAAGGGTCTCCAAGCTACACCAAATCAAGCTCACATGTGCAAATTGTAGAAGTATAGTAAGGCCAAGAATTATAGGATTGTGGTAGAAGGTCAAAATTTCTTAGTAGCCGAAATATTTAGTGTTAGAAGTTAGATTGACTATTGTTGACTTGGGAAAGAAGAAGAAACAATGAAGAAGGGTCTTGTGACTTGGTCTTGGAGAGGTTGATAGGTCAAGGCTCTTGGTCTTGGTATTCGTTAATTGAAGTTTATATAAGAAGAAGAATTTGTTTGGGTTTTCCTCTCAAGTTGGAGAGGTTTTGGCCCTCGATGGTCACCTACATCTTGTGTTTCTTGTCTCATTATTGTTTATGGTTTGGTAGTTGTTTGATGAAAAAGAACACTATAATAATCTAAGTCAAAGAAGAACATAAACTAAAGAAGTAAAAAGCATTCACAAGCAATTATCATCAAAGAGAAATATCCTAATCCTAATGCCTTAAATTTATGAACATAAAGATGATCCAGTTGTTGTGCATAATTAGACTCCTGAGATGGTTTCCAAGTTGGTTATAGATCTGAATTTTCCTGCTAATGATTATGAGTTACCATCATGTAGCCTCTTTGAGGTTTTGTCTAAGCTGTTAGAAGGTTTGCCTCATTTTGTTTTTGACGTAGTTGTGTTGTTCTCAATGTGTTTCTCAACGTTCCTATGTCAATAGGAAGTTTCATCTGGTTGTTTATGTGTCTATAGGAAGTTGCTATGTTTCTATAAGCTTGCAGATAGAGGATATATGCCACTATGAGAAATTTGAAATGATGTAATCATCATGTATTTGTTGCAACCAAGCACAAATTTAATCTAAATATTACTCATTTTTGTTTAAAAAAAGATGTTAAACATTACATTACATCATCTCTACCATATTGGGCTAGAGAGCGCCTCTGAGCGTAATGAATTGAAAAAGTTAAAAACTTTTTTAACAATCAACTTATAATGAATTAAAAATATAAATTTATTAGATATTTATTAAATTGTAATTTTTAATCGATTTATTATTGAGCCAGGGGGCTCTCGAGCAAGTATGGAAGGATATTGTAGTTTTTCATTTCCTGTTTCAACATTTTGACTCGATAAATTAAATAAGAATAAATAAATTAAAAATATAATGAAATTAAAAATAAATATAATTATTATTATAATAAATTTTAACTCCATCACATTACAAAAAAACAAAACAAACAATTACTTATATTTATATAATTATTAAAAATAAACCATTCTAAATCCATTAACTTGGGGGTTACCAAGCTCTGAGAAGGATCAACTCTTTTGAGATGCAAACCTTTTTTAGAGTAAAAAGAGAATTGATCCCTCTTGGTGGTTGGTAGATCTTGAATTAAGATAAATCTAGTTGATTATTACTTTTTTGTTAAGATTTTTTTTAAAATTTAATTTTATAATCCCAACATAATTTAATATAAAATAATTCTAATTCTAAATTTTTGGGGAAGCTTGTTCCTTTATAAAATTAACAATTTAAATTTATTGTTCAATATTTTTTTTTAATTATATTTTAAATAAAATTCATCACCAAAAATTAAACATCTTAAATGTATTTAAAAAACAAGATTACGGAGATAGCTCTTACAGAAGAGAAAACAAGCATGCAAATGATAAAAGTTATGGTTTAAATATTTTTTGTTTTGTTTGTTTGTTTGTTTGTTGTTGTTTTTTTTTCATAATTTTATTTGAAATTCCATAAGAATTTGTTGAAATAATAAGATCAAGTTATGGAACTTTACTAAATCCATTTATGCATTTAAAACTCATTAAAGTTGAGAAATAAATCCCTAATAGGGGTGCGAGTCGGCGGTAATAAGACCTACATACAAATGAGGTTGATAATCCCAAGGTCCCTCCTCGTCACCCTCCACATGCACGAAGCACATGGAGCGGTGTCTCTTTGCATGCGAGGAGCTAATGCCATCCTCGAAGGTGACATGGGCATAAGTGTGGATGGGATAACTAGTATTTTTCGTGGTAAGTTTGGTAAGTTTCTTCATAGTGAACTATGTTTCCCTCAACTCTAGTCCGCACAGAAAGGTGGCTTGGAGAAGGCTTCACCGGTGTGTTTTCCCTAGGCACAGGTTCATTCATGGTTGTTTTAAGATTTGGTTGATGGGTATGTTTATAGTTCCTCTGTCTGTGCCCCTGTGATTCGTTATATCTTTCTATTGGACTTTGGGTTGAAAGGTTCTTATGCAACTTGGTCACTACATAAGGTGGCATATGTGGATTACTATGTGGAGGATACAAAAGTGGATGCGGTTTATGTTGTTTCTAGTCTTCTCGTGTCTGTGGTGTTTGGTATTATACTCTCGTATGGGATTATACTGGTTGTGGTTCTCTTGCTGCTTCTAGGTATTTGTTTTTCTTTATCTCTGCCTTAGGGGCCTCTTTTCTTGTATGTATGTAAATAGTTTTGAGTCGGAACCTCCACAGCTTTCGTATGAGGATGGTTCAACTTACAATTTCATCTTTTGGTTCCTCAAAAATAAGTGGTTGCATGTTGGGTTCAAGGGGTTTCTTTCTTTCTGATTGTCTATTTGTGTTAGGAGATTGAGTTGGGGTCTAGTTCAGTTTTTGGCCTCTCATCTGTTTCCTTTAGCAGGTCACTGTCTCTATGGCGACCCCTGGAAGTTTTGTTTTTCTGGGTTAAATATCCCATCAAGGTGGTTTACGGGGTCTTTGTTTGTTAGTCAAAATAATTGCAAGTACCAAATTCTCATGGATCATTCCACCTTCGAGAAGGGCAAGGTTTCCTAGAGCTCGTGCGACCAAAGGAAAATCTCTAAGGAATCCCCTGGGGGTAACCAACCAAGGTCCTATGGGGATAGAGGTCAGGGTTGAAAGTCGGTTTCAAGCATCAACATTGAAGTGGAAACAACGTATCACGAGGGCACCTTAGCCCAGGTTCGCTAGTTGATCGAGGAATGGGAAGAAGAGATTAGTTAGAAAGGAAGGATTATGGATAGCGATTTGGATGACTAGAAAAAATTAGTGCCTAATCCTGATCATACCAGAGGCAAGGAAACTCAGTTCAAGCAAACACTGCACTTATATTGGTTGATGAAGAGCCTCTTGGCCAAAGCATTAGATCAGATTTCGTCTGGTGGGGTTGCGATCACTCATGGGTTTCCAGATTATAGCAAGGAATCTTAGAAAATTCAATTTCAGTTACAGAAGCAGAATGGGTGCCTCAGCTGTATTGAGCAGCAGATACCATGCATCTCTCAAACAGAGCTCCCTGGCTCTAGTGCAAAGGAACCTGCTCCTATTGAGTCTGTGGAAGATGATTAGCTTGGTGTCTATCCCTCTGTCTTTCTTTTTATTGTATGTAATAGTCTTATAATGTCGAATATGTTTATAGTTATGTTTACAATTATTTAGATTCTAGGTAGTACAAAGGCAATCAGCTTACTTTGCATGGATGATTAGACTTATCACATTTTGTTACTACATGGTTTATCATGTTGTTAGGTGGCTAACATATTTGGTTTCCCTCTGGGCAGGTTGAGGCCACCTAAGCACATGGATATGGATGTAACTTGCCCTATTTTGATGTTAATGAAAAAGAAAAGTCCTACCAAGCTTAAAAAAAGGGTTGAGAAAGAAAGTAAAAACCAAAACATTAAAAGTTAGACTACTCCATTTATAAAATTGTAATTCGTTCACGTGCGGGAACAATTTCATATTTAATGTATACATATCGATATTGTGTACAAAGCTTTTTTCAGAGAGAAAAAGCATCATAATATTATATTGAGTCAATATAAAAGTTTAGATGATACATAAAGGCTCAAGAAAAGCCAGCATGCCATCATATGAAATACAAAACCTTGCAGAAATAGGACTTCCCATAGGAGGCCTAACATCATCAGTCCAAAGCTTATATAAATCGACAGATTATAGCCCAAAATGTACATCCATGTATGCATTCTACCTGCCCAAATCATGTTGAATGAGCTTTAGTTCAACTTCAGCATGAAATCGGGTTCCAACTATTGTTCCTCCTATTCACTTAAAGTGATACGTGTTGATAATTATGCAAACCTGCACACAAACCAAACCAAGAGTAACATGACAAATTGCAGCTTTCAGATGTTCAAACAGCACCAAAGATCATCAAAGAGCTAGTTTCTTCAAACTGTGGTAGAGACCATTGAAAAGTTAGCCCCAAGTGGCAAGTTTTATGTAGTTGTTGCTTTAACAAGCCAAAGATTCGCAATTATCATATAATTTAGAGATGAATTAAAAATAGAGAAACATATGGGAAAGGGGAAAACTAGTGAAATTTTCCATTTAATTGGTATTGCTTATTTAGATTTTATTTTCCATCATGAATCGTAAACAAAATTTGGGTGTCCTTGCACAAGTAAATTTTGGAGATTGAAGGACCTATCAACTTCTCTTTAACTGCAATATTAAATTGAAAAGAAGGCCAAGTGAACAAATAAATTTTATATTTGTAAAAAAAAGATTATTAAAAATGATGTTGAACTTTACATCTAGATAGAATATGAATTTTTTTATACAAAATATGTGCAAAAGAAACTTTTAGATGACATATTCAATTTTATGTTTAGAGTGAACTAAAATTTATACAGTTGTCTTGAAAGTCTTGTAAAATATATGTTTAAGCCATGAGATTGACAAAAAAAAATATAACTATGAAATACATCTCTAATATGTAGAAAAATAGAATGTTTACACATATATTATGGCTAGAAAATGTTTTCTTATTACGTAGAGTAAACATCCCTTTTATCTTCCCATTAGAAATTTCCAAATGAAAACCAAGTACTAGCAAGCTCATACTAAGATCAAATGAACGTATCGAAGTTAGTTCTACTACAACGGTATAATTTCATAAAACACAGTTATATTTCAGGTAATTTATAGTTCATTTCCCATGAGGCGATCTTGTAAAGTAAAGATTCTACCGCTTCAGTTCATGTGATAGATGGTGCTTTGCATGTAAGGGTTTTCAGTTGCAGTGTACATTGACGTGCTAGTATTAAATAGACAAGGTGCATCCTTCCTACTTGCAACCTAGGCGAGATACCCAGATGGGTAATTGTTTTTTCCTTGGACATCAATGCATAAAAGAACAACTGATTTTTTAGCAAAGAATGTTTGCAAAATCGTGCTACAATATAATGACCAATCAAGGGTTTAATTATTTTATTTGTTGATGCCTAATCATCAACACCATTTTTCTTCAACAAGCGGACGCTATCATAATTCAAATGTCCAAATCTAGCATGCCATAATAAATTTGATGGAAGTGTACCTTCTTCATAATGAGAATTATATGAGAAATGTTGTGCACGAGCAGAGGTACCTTGCAGCTTGAGAAGCCTTTCTTCTTCTATTCCCCTCATGACAAGTGAGTGGTAGATGCTTTTCTCACTTCAAGCTTGCCATCAAACATATGAATGAGTGACCTTTTTGGAGATGTGGCCCAAGGACAACAAGTTTCTCTTGAGCTGTGGAGATATAGACATGATGCAAAAGACAAGTCTGGAACACCAGGCGGATTTAAGCTTGATTGTGCAAGCCCTGATGGCGTTGATTTTGATTGGTCTGCAAAGTATACTACTCCATCAACATTGTCAGTAATTTTCAAAAAAATCTTCTATGAGTATTTGCAAGTTTGCTCCTGAATCAAGAACCATCATTTTTCCAAGAAGCAAGTGAGCTATTAAATATTTTATTTGCTCCAATATTACGTTGTGCCACAACATAGTAGTGGATTCAGGTGCTTTACCTTTGTCTGTGTCATTAGTTTACCTTTTCTGTTGGTTTCTTTTTCTGCTTCAATTTTGTCCCATGGTAACTTGCATGTAGAGGCATCATGTGATCCATTTCTTTTGCAGTGTATGCAGTGCAAATCTACCTTTTCTCCTTGAGAGTGTCTGCCCCCCCTGCCTCTGAAATATCTTCCTCTTCCTCTTTAACCACCTCTTCCTTTGGAAGAATCTTGAGCAGGATTATTTTCTTTATGGGCAAGGCACACAACCTCTTCAAAAGATTTAGGGGTTGTTTTCTTTCCAAAAGCTTTCTCTCTTTTAGCAAATTTTTTCACAAGAGAGTCAAAGGTAATATCTTTGAGATTTCCATTTGCTTGCAATGACTCAAGATAATTGAAGTAAGTAGGATAAAGTGCCTTGACAAAAGCGATAAGAGGAATATCCAATTCAACCTTAGTGGATTTGATATCACGCATTATAGATTTTACTTTGGATGCAAGAGCAAGAGGATCATTATTTTGTAATTCAAGAGTGAAGAGTTTAATCATGAGTTGAACAACTTCAAGTGCATAATGTGAGTCATAGAGTTCTTTCAGCTTTTGAAAGGCTTCAAAAGTAGTTGATAATGGCAAAATATAGCGACTCACCTCTTCATTTACAGATGCTACGATTAATGCATAAGATTTGCTGTTCTTATTTTCCTAAATGGCGAGCTCTTTCTCTGAGTTAGGTTGTTCAGGTTCTTTGTCTCCATCTCCAATGCACACTCCTTTTCATAACTCTTTGAAAATGAGGGTGTGTTTTATCATCCGGGACCACTTAGGATAGTTCTCCTTGCCAGTGAGAACTATTCACACCATGGATATGATTGAATGCATTTTGTAACAAAAAAAACTTATGCTGCAAAATTTTACTCCTAATTCTAATATGACTGGACAACAAATTCAAATGTCAAAATGCAAATCATGGTAAATACACAAAATTTTACAGTGTAAATACCAACAACGTCCCCAATATATTTAGCTTTGAGCTTCTGCGTTCATCTTCCCCCTCAGCTATTCTCACATAAAATTAGTAGGCAAGCATATCTTTTATGTCAATATTCTAGTCAATACTCATTTGAAATGTATCGAGAATCAACTCCAACGACAGGGTAAAACCCAATGCAGAGATTACTCAAAAACTCACAGGTATCAGAGCTCGTGCACAACATTTCTCATATAATTCTCATTATAAAGAATGTACACTTCCATCAAGTTTATTATGGCATGCTAGATTTGGACATTTGAACTATGACAGCCTCCGCTTGTTGAAGAAAAATGGTGTTGTTGGTTTGCCTACAATTCCTAGGAAATTTAAGCAATGTGATGCTTGCATTCTAGGAAAGCATAGCAGTCTTTTCATGATTCACATTCAAGAGCACATAGAAAACTTGAACTCATTCATTCAGATTTATGTGGTCCAATGCCTGTTCCTTCTGCAAATGGAAATAAATATCTGATGACTACACTAGAATGTGTTAGGTTTATTTATTGAAGAACAAACCTAATGCTTTTCAAACATTCAAGAACTTTCATAAATGGATTGAAAATGATGCACAATGTCATATTGGGTATATTCACACTGATAATGGAAAAGAATACACATCAAATGAATTTAAAAACTATCTTCGCCAACATGGGATCAAACATCAAACAACTGTACCTTATAATCCCCAACGGAATGGTGTAGCTGCAAGAATGAATAGGACAATCTTAAATATGGTACAATCCATGCTCTTCTTCAAAAATGTAAAGATAATGTTTTGGGTTGATGTTGTTCTATGTGTTGCATATATAAAGAATAGATGTCCATCTAATGCTATTAGAAACAAGACTCCATATGAAATGTGGTATGGGCATGTTCCTCCGGTAAAGCATCTCAGGGTCTTTGGTTCCACCTATTATGCCTTGATACCAAAGGTACATAGAAACAAACTTGGTGCAAGAAGTCGTAAATGTATATTCCTTGGGTATTCAAACACCTTCAAAGCATACCATCTCTATGATGAAGTCAACAAAAAGTTTGTTGTATCTAGAGGTGTAATTTTTCCTGAATCATCCAAAACTGACAATGTTGTTAAGCAACAACTTGATCGCTTGGATAGATTTGCAAATGCAAAATCATTTCAAGAATTTGATAATCAGATTCCACATCTTGAAGGGGGGATTCCTATACTAGATCAACATGTGTAATCTTCTTATGAAGAACACTCTCCCTCGCATGAAACTCCAACAATGGATGATGCTTCAAGTGATTTGATTGATAGAATTGGGAGACTCAATCTTGATTCAGTCCTAACTCAATCAATGGAGAAGCCTGGACCATCTTAGAAAGGTCCCTCAAAGTGGCTAACAAAGACACTTGAAAGTGTTCACCCTGATGAGGTTGGAAAGACAGGAACTAGAAATTCAAATAGGAAAAATGGAGGTGATGTAGATGACTCTGATTCACCTGTTGATATGGATGTTTCTTATGATTGTGAATTGAACTTGTCTACACATTATGAACCAACTTCCTTTAAAGAAGTTACTTCTAATGATGAATGGAAAGAAGTAATGCAAAAGGAGTATGATGCCCTCATAAAGAATGACACTTGGAAGCTGGTTGATCCTCCATTAGGATCCAAACCAATTGGCTACAAGTGGGTCTACAAAAACAAGTATAAAGCTAATGGCTCACTTGAAAAGCACAAAGCTAGGCTTGTGGCAAAAGGTTTTGCACAGAAGGAAGGGGTCGATTATGAGGAGACTTTTTCCCCCACAGCAAAATGGGCTACCATCCGGACACTCTTTGCCCTAGCAGCTTAGAACGGTTGGAAAGTCCATCAAATGGATGTAAAAACTGCTTTCTTGAATGGAGATCTAAAAGAGAATGTTTTTTTGTCCCAACCTGAAGGATTTTCTATGAAAGGACATGAACATAAAGTATGCAAACTTGTGAAGTCCTTGTATGGCCTTAAACAAGCACTGCAAGCCTGGTATGTAAAACTAATTGAGCATCTTCTGAAACTCAATTTCAAACATTATGATCTTGATGATGCAACTTTATTTGTCAAAAAGTTGGCAAAACAATGGTATATCTTGTGGTATATGTAGATGATCTTTTGATGACAGGGAACAATGAAAGCTACATTGCATCCATAAAGAAGGAATTGGGGAAAAGTTTTGAAATGATTGATTTGGGCTATGGTCATTACTATCTTGGTATTGAAGTAACTCAACATCCAAAGTCCATATTTCTCGCTCAAAAGAAGTACATTGGAAATCTGTTGAACATGTTTGGCATGACAGAATGCAATCCTCTTACTACTCCAATGGAACAAAACTTAAAGCTCACATCTATCGAAGGAAAAGAATTTGAGGATGCGACAAAGTATAGACAGCTTGTAGGAAGTCTCAACTACCTAACTACTTCCAGACCAGACATTTCGTTTGTTGTTGGAATCATCTCTAGGTTTATGCAAAAGCCTTGTGACAGACATTGGTCTGCTGCAAAAAGAGTTCTAAGGTACTTGAAGGGAATCAAGACTTTGGAATCAAGTATACACAGGTGGATGACTTTAGTTTGATTGGATACTGTGATTCAGACTTTGATGGAGACAAATAAACTGCTGTATCTACTTGAGGATATGCTATGAGTCTTGGATCAGGAGCTGTCTCATGGAGATCATGCAAACAATTAGTTCCAGCAGATTCCACAATAGAAGCAGAATACGTGGCAGCAACGGAGGCAACAAAAGAAATTGTGTGGCTCAGGAAAATTCTTGAAGATTTGCAGGTAAAACAAGTATAACCAACTCCACTCATGATTGACAGTACCTCTGCAATAAAGTTGGCCAAGAATCCAAAGTTCCATGATCAAACAAAGCACATCAATACTAAATATCATCTGATTCGACATCATGTTGAGGCCAAGACAATCCATCTCCGCCATTGTTCCACTAATGAGCAAATTGCAGACATATTCACCAAAGTGCTTGGAAGAGAAAAGCTTGAACGATTCAGAATGATGCTTGGACTCGCCAACATCTCTTCAGATTAAGGGGGGAATGTTGACACCTAATCATCAGGATTGGGTGAATAAAAACAATTGATGTAAATAAATAATAAGAAATATGAACAATCATCGGGAGATGAAGTGAACACTCTCCCTCATGTATATAATAAAGACCTACCTGAAGGAATAAGATGAATATATTTTGAATATATTTTGTGGAGTTACTACCTAGCCTGACATTATTAAGTGAAGAAATAATAAATAGAACAAATTGATTTGCAACTAATTTAAATTTTGAATTTTTTATTGAATTTGAGATTAATTTTATGATCAAGTTATTATATACTTTTGATTTTATTATTATTTACATAAACATGAAAAAATATATAGATTTTATTAATTTTAAAGGAACACTTTGCACCTCAACACAAGATTTTGTATTTTCAAGAAAATTTGAAAAACTGATTAATTTTGAAATGTCAATCATTCTTGTACAATAAACAAAAGCCACATGGTGGCAATGTGCAAAAACACAAAAGCAATGACAATGGCACCACGTGGCTCTTGTTATAACAAGGTTTAGTGTACATATTTGAAAAATTGTATAGTGATTTTTTATAACATAAAATATTATGTACTTTGTAGCTTTACACCAATCTCATGTGTGTTATAAATACATAATATAGAAAAGTGTATAATGATTTTTTCCTATAACATAAAATATTATGTATTTCGTAGCTCTACACGAGTCCCATGTGTGTTATATATTCATACTAATTTTATGTTGTATATACATTTTGTATATAATTTTATATGAATCCAATGTATGTGTATATATGAATGACATTCAGACATTTCAACATGCTTGAGCTTAGACTTTGTGTACCTATGACTCCCTTGAAATGATCAGATGATGTAAATAGGTGCGTGAAATATCAGTTGCCGCAACGATAATTGTGACTGAATTTAACCCAAAAATATATATCATCAAAAAAATTAATTTAATAATTATATTATTTAAATTTGAAAATATTAATTTTTCGAATATTATATAATATATATATATTTTCGGATCTATTTTTTTCGGTAGAATTCTAATCACCTTGTTACTTTTTTAAAACAAAAGAGTTACTCGTAATTAAGCCAAATTCTCAATAAGACGTGTTGAGATGGTGGATGTCACCATTCCATAAATAAAGAACATTTTGTAATAAACCAATCTTGCAAATCATTGGAATGGCTGGAATGGAATAACTACTACAATCTTCGTACAAGTGCAACTACTGAAAGATCTAGTTCATCATGGATTTTGAACATACCCATTTCAGGAGGTAAGTAATCCAAGGTTCCACACATGGTTTGGTCAATGAGAGGAAGGATTATGTGAACATATATCCAAACATGTTCTACAACCATTTCCCACAAAACATTCAACATTCCTACACTTCTAATGTGGGTGATTTTACATTTATAATCCATACTCTGTATTGTTGCCTTCATAAATTTAAGGAATGAAGTTCTCTAAGAGAGGAGATGTGGGGATGAAAAGACATAGGTGACCTAGGACATGTTGTGCATTGAGTCTCTTGGTGATGTCTATGGATAACATCTAACATATCAAGTCCGTGTAGAGCATTGACTCAAATATATCCTAGCGTCTCTTCCACAAAAGGGTAACTCCACTCAACATTATATACAAGATTACCCCTCTGCTCCACACATCCACTTTCTCATTGTGATCCTTCACTCCTAAAACGCCTGGTGCTATGTAATACAAAGTACCCACAATTCCTTGAATTAATCCTTGTCCTACATACATTAATGTCAAATTTTCAACCATGGGATTCATTGATCCATACCAAAAAATTATTGGATTTGTATGAGAGGTTAAGGATAAAACATTAGCATACGTGGGGAGAAAGAGGAGGCCTGCCCAAAGTTTGTAAGCTTGATTTGAGCCAAGGAATATGAATTTTGGACAAATAGAATGTTTTCAAGTTTTATATCTCGATGAGCAATTCCCATGAAGTGGTAGTAACAAATGGCTTCCATGAGCTTCCACAGAATGGTGGCGGCCTCCTCTTTGAAGAATGGTAATGTATTCTTCCTACTAATGATTATGTCGAATAGATCTCCGCTTGAGCACATGTCCATTACGAGATGGACGTACTCATCATCCTCATAAGCCTCGTGAAGCACAACCACTGTGGTGTGACCCGCGACATACTCCATAATCTTGATTTCATTGTGGAGGTAATCTTTGTCGACAGAATTGTGAAGGAGATTTGATTTTTTGATGGTCATACAGGCAGCTTATTGCCCACTTTTCTGGTTGAAACATCTCCTGATGACTCTGAATCTGCCTCTGTCAATCACCTCCTCTTGCAATTGGTAGTTTCGAAGGAGGGCATATGTCATTGCTCGTTGCGTCTAACCTCTCAAGCCCATCTGGGATCACATGAGACAAGGTTGCAGTTGTAGGAGAGAGGAGTGGGTGAGAGATAACTTCAAAATTCTGATTCACAAATTGGGTAACATGGGTTTGTTGGATATTATGAGCTCTCACTTAAACTCTTAATTGTACACAAATCATCTGATGTTTGCACTTCGGAAAATGGAACAAAATCAATGTAGACTTGACAATCTTCACATTGAAACGTATCTAATTATTACGCCGTAAGGCGTTCCCTCTGAAACTAACTTTCCTAGCTGGCTTTGTTACACCGTAAGGCGTTCCCTCTGAAACTAACTTTCCTAGCTGCCTCTGTGTCATAATCTGTGCCCTTGGATATTTTGTTAGACAATTGAGTTATTACTGTCCGTTGATTTGAATTTTAATATTGAAGAACAGTTACTACTCGGTTTCCCAACCGCACCAACGAGTCTGGCTTGTGACTCAACATGTTTATTTTTCCCAGTCAGATGGTTACTCTGTTTCAAGAAACACTCCAGATAGTTAATTCGTTGCAAGAAACGCTCCAGATAGTTAATACCAAGGCCTTCAGTTACTGGAGATGGCAGATTTTTTTTGGCAATTTTGTCATGTGTGAACTGCGCAAGAGGAAGGGACCACTGATGGTCCAAGGCAAGGCATATTACCAGGGAATGGGACGAGCCCTACAAAGGGGCAACAAAGAGAGCACAAACACCTGCACCTGCAGAGACAGAAGCAAGGGTGCCCTCGTGGGAAAGGCAGGAGCACAGCTAGTAGCAGCATCATGGACAAAGGAAGCATATAACAGAAAGGAATTTACCCTGAACTAGGTTCACGCAGAGCACCAAACGCTTCAAATATGCTAATCTGAGCACCTCTATTACATAGAGCGGCTCGTTCTTCGCACCTCGCGAAGCCACCAGCTAGGGCAGAGCCAGCAGAGGGTAAGGCAAGAGAAGCAACCGTAGTTTTTGTATATTAATGCACTATAAGCAATAACGGTAGAGGAAGCGGTTCTTATTTATCGATCCTGAAAAACGATATGAAATACTCTACTGGCATCTCTCTTGCCCACTACTCCTCCCAAGCTAATTACAACATTAGATGCCTTCCACGAATCATATTGTATCTATATCAAACTGTAACATTGCAGGTGATTTCTTTAAGATTTTTATAGGCCTAAATTATATATTTGAATTCTTCATACAGCTTGACAGATGTGGATTGTACGAGGAAGCCATTAATTACATTAATTACATTAGAAAGCTCGAAGAGGATCTCCATCAACTAAAGAGAAAGAGAGTCCGTCTGCTGGAAATCCAATCTGGACAAAAAACATACAAGAACATAGACCTGAAGGTAGCCGTGGAAATTTATGAAAGGGAAGCAATTATCATAATTACCAGCCAAAGAAGGCCGAGATATATGTGGAGGATTCTGGAGGAATTTGAAAATCATGATCTAGATCTGGAGACCTCGCAGCTTTCTACAGGAGAATATTTTGTTCTTCTACACTTCCATGTCAATTTCAGTGACAATATTTACCATGATTCAACTCAGATCCAGAGTTCTCTAGAATGCAGGCTTCGATTAACTTATTAGATTATTGCAACATCTTGTTGCTGATGTGAAATTCGTACGATTGCGGATTGCTTTGCTTCGATGCCATTGGCGCATAATCATCATGTACTCTTGACTGTTGCACGCTACGGTGGTTTCAGAACCAGCTTATATGATGGTATTGCTAATTCTGGGGATGATTAGCAGTAGATTTTCTACAAAGCTTGATGACAACAAGAAAACACAACCAAGAATCTCCAAAAGCCAATGTAAGAGGAAGACCTAGGTTTTACATTTATAAATACAAATTTTAAACCAGCATAATTTCTCTTCATCTATGAAGTGCGTGCTTGTTATTTCTACGGGCAGGGACTACTAAAGATAATTACAAGTAGTTAATTTGGTCACATTTATAAGTTGAAACCCAAAACTCTGGCTCTCAACCCACTTGAAAAAATGGACATAGAGTATTTATCAATAAATATAATCCCCAAAGGAGAGCAGGGCAGGGAAGCACTGTATTCAGATGAGGCTTGATGTGATGGAAGAGGAATTAGTTTGTACTGAATATCAGAGTTGCACTAATATGAATGTGAATTCAATTTCATTTTTGCTCCGGAGTTAGCCCCTGTTTAACCATCTTAATTTCGTTTAGCATAATATGTTTTTTTGGTGTCTCCACCATTACAATACATAATGTCCTGAGTGGCTAGTTAATTGCTACACATCTTATTCTTTCATTAAATATTCCCCCACTTCATTCAAAACACAACCCACTTGAAATACCATCTTTGAAGATGAGGCAATCTACGTTCAAAAATGTTATAAAATTTGTCGAATTTGGCATAATATAAGTGATTTCTCTTTATCTTCTAGCTTTGAATGACATTTTGTTTACTAATTTTTATTTTTAATTATTTTTTATATGTAATGATTCTTATATGATTTTGTTTGATGGTGCAGTAGGTTCAAGAGTAATTTTTGAATTATATGATGAATGACAGCTTGGGAATGATAGCCAATTCTCATACTGCATTTTCTGACCAAGAGCCGAGTATTGCTCAGAGTGCAAGTTGTCTACAGTTAGCCAAGCTAGAGGAAGTTGTAGATGTGAAGTGGGTGGTCTCCGGGACAGCTAATATGGTTACTTGTGTTTATGTTTCAGGGTTTAAATTCTGCTTCACTATATCACTGACAAAGGTGAAGAATTATTTTTCTAGGTGACGACCAAATTATACATGGTTGCTTACATTGGCAAAAGGCCCCATGCTCTGCCATGACAGTTAGCCGAGCTATTTTCAAAAGCAGTTGATTTTCCAAAAACTGGTATTCCTCCGCAGGTTCCTACCAATTTACACCAAAAAGAATTTCTTGATTTCATGTAGAAAGATGATAAACCAACATATGAATCAAAACTTGTACAAGCATCACAAACCTAGCATCACAGACTCTTTGTATAAGCTCATTCACAGAGGAAGTTGTATATGTGAAGTGGGTGGTCTCCGGGACAGCTAATATGGTTACTTGTGTTTATGTTTCAAGGTTTAAATTCTGCTTCACTATATTACTGACAAAGGTGAATAATTATTTTTCTAGGTGACGACCAAATTATACATGGTTGCTTACATTGGCAAAAGGCCCCATGCTCTACCATGATTCCTCTACCTAGAGTATAAATTTAATTAATCTTTGAATATAATCAACAATGATTTGTATTTTTTGGATCAGAGTTCGATAGGATATGAGTGTAAATGGTAAATCCATTTTTATCAAATAGATTAAGGTGAAAAGAGGCATATTTGCAAATCTTTAAAGTGAAAAGAGGACAAAGACAATTCAATTGGATGCTTATATCACAGTACAATGATACAAAATCCAAATAGATTTTCCAACTGTATGCGTCTTAATTAACACAAAATAAGAGGCTTTTGGTACTAGCGATCCCCATTTTATAAGTTTTGCGTGGGTGATATATGACAAACTAATTGGTATCAAATGCAAGAGGCTTACTCGTGATATATGACAAACTAATTAGCATCAAATGCAAGATGCTTGCTTGTGTTATTAACACGAAATAAGAGGCTTCAGTCAATAAATTGTGTCATTTAATCATGTGGGCAAGTTGATTATGTTGTTTCAAGAAACCTCAAAGGGATGGAGCCCTGGGAAGTCATCTCTATTCAATGCATTGTTTCACCGTGAGATGTGAAGTGGGTGGTCTCCGGGACAGCTAATATGGTTACTTGTGTTTACGTTTTAGGGTTTAAATTCTGTTTCACTATATTACTGACAAAGATGATGAATTATTTTTCTAGGTGATGAGCAAATTATACATGGTTGGTTACATTGGCAAAAGGCCCCATGCCCTGCCATGATTCCTCTACCTAGAGTATAAATTTAATTAATCTTTGAATATAATCAACAGTGATTTGTATTTTTCGGAGCAGAGTTCGATAGGATATGAGTGTAAATGGTAAATCCATTTTTGTCAAATAGCTTAAGGTGAAAAGAGGCATATTTGCAAATGTTTAAGGTGAAAAGAGGACCATGACAATTAAATTGGATGCTTATATCACAGTACAACGATACAAAATCCAAATAGATTTTCCAACTATATGCCTCTTAATTAGGGTTAATGCTCAAGGAAGTATGGCCTAGAAACAGAAAGTGATTTTGATGCTTTGAACTGGCAGGTGACAGAGTAATGGGACTTACAATTAAGAATGCTTACTACACTATTTTTCAAACATTTACCAATAATATTCCCTGTTCAATTTTGTCTTGCAAGCATCCCCTTAGATTTTATTATTTTTTTTACTAGAATTCGGGATGTTTTAGGCACTTTTCATTGAGATATAGCTGCTACTAACTCCATTGAACCCATCTCATTAAAATATATGAATCCTTGCATTGCTTGTAAATTGGTTGGCTTCATGTTCTGAACTGTTTAGAGGAGAATATTAGCACACTTTTCAGAACTGAGAAACAAACGTAGCTCATGGAGACAACTTTTAACAAAGCTTTTTTAATGACTTTAGGAAATAGAGCTATAAACCCTGTTTTAGGATATACACTACCAAATAACAGTCTCAGCAATACAGCAACATAGGCAGCTCGACTCATTATTATGATTAAAATAAGGATTATTTCTAATGACTCATGGAGGCAAATTTTGACAAAGTTGGACTCCTTGTTATAGGTTACAATTACAGCCTTCACCGCAACACCACAACAGAGGCAATTTGGGCTCAGATCTATTGTTTAAACTAATTTCAAATCTGAGAAATAGACATAGCTTATGGACACAACTTTTAACAAGCCTTCTCATGAATCCAGGAAACAAACCTATAATCCATGTTTTAGGTTACACACTACCAAATCACAGTCTTAGCAATACAGAAATAGAGGCAGCTGGACTCACTGTTATGATTAAAATAAGGATTTAAAATGAAAACACATACATTAGCTAAATGAAAACACAAACCAAAATTAAAATAGAGGAGTTTATCCTTGAAACCATATTGAAAGACCCGTCAGACATAAAAAATAAATAAAAAATTAAAAGAGACTACAGTAAATAGATCTAATACCCATGCCGTAGGTTATACCACTGAATCAAAGCCTCAACATCACTACAACTGAGCTAATCGAGCTCAGATTTACTATTTAAAATTATTCCAGCACTGAAAAGAAAATGTAGCTCATGCAGACAACTTTTAACAAACCTTTTCATCACTCCAGGAAACAACACTATAATCCCTGTTACAGGTTACAATTACAACCTTCATCACACCACTGCAACAGATATAGCTTGGGCCCAGAAATATTGTTTAAACTAATTTCAAAACTGAGAAACAGACGTAGCTCATGGACACAACTTTTAACAAACGTTTTCATGACTCCAAGAAATAGAGCTATAATCCCTGTTATAGGTTACACACTAACGAATCACAGTCTCAGAAACACAGCAAGAGGCAAATGGACTCACTATTGTTTAAAATATTTTATAACTAAGAAACAAAGATAGTCCATGTAGACAACTTTCAATTCCTGTTAGGTTCTGGTAGTGAAACATTTTCTCCATCATCTTCCATCTCATCATCACCAGTGCGGAGTCAAAAACCCACTTCACCATTACATATTATTGTTCACCAAGGGACTTCACCTCCAACATCACAATCCTTTCAATCTTCATTTCCACCTCCTCCCCAATCACCTGGAACACCACAGGCAATCGTTGGTACACCCAAAATGGCTCAAACACCATGGAGAAGTACTGGTGCAGTCACTATGCATGTGCCTTTACATCTGTTACCCGATTATCCTGAGAAATGGTTACCAAATTTCAATCCAGATGCTGGAACATTAGCTGAGGAACACATAAATAATTTCATGTTGTCAGTTAATTTGAAGGGAGTAACAGAAGAAGATGTTGTAGTTAGATTGTTCCCCTATACATTACAAGGATCAACAGGGTCTTGGTATTTTTCCTTGCCCTCTGGATCCATCACCAGTTGGAATGTCTTTCAGGAATAGTTTCTTACCAAATACGGTGACGATAGATCCTTGGCTACACTCATCAATGACCTTTCCAATCTAAGGATCGAGTCAAGAGAACCAATTAAGGAGTTTAACTCCCGATTTAACAAACTCTTGAACAAAATCCCTACCGATGATAAACCAAGTGAACAAATAAGAAGTGAATGGTACATTACAACCTTACCCTCAAATATAGCTATTTTTGTAGATAGGGCTAAAAAACCTACATTGGCTGAAAACATGAAAGAAGCCCTCACTGTCGAAAAACGTGTAATCGCTTTGGAAAAGAAAGCTGCTCTAGAGGAACACAAATCCAAAAAAGTGTCTTTCAAGGATGACTCAAAGAAGAAAATCACCAAAGATCCATACGATATGGAGGGCCTTCAAAAATTCCTCAAAACCATGTCAAATGAAATGGTTGAGATTAAGAAGCAAGTAGCAGAGTCCTCAACAAAGAAACCTTACAAGAATTTTAAAAAGCCTGAGTCCAAGCCTCCAAATATTATATCCTATGCAGATTCAGATCCTGAGGAGGAAGAAGAAGAAGAAACAATTACACCATCCGATGAATTAGAAGAAGAGGAAGTCGTTGAATGCCATGGAATGTGGGACTTTACACTGCCTAACTCCGATACTGAAGCCGAGCAAGAAGCCTTTCCCGTGACTACCAGGAGTAAAAGTACTCCTGAACCTGTTCAAGCCAATTCAAAGAAAAGGAGTGCAGGTACCAATGCTACAAAGGAAAAGGTACCCACAAGGAATCCACCCACAACATCATCTCAAAATCAACCGTCATCCTCCAATATACCTACAGCATCTAAGATGTTGGTAGTATCCGATTCAATGGATTATAATATTGTTGATGATATGAAAAGGACTAAGGCAAACATCACCATGTTTGAACTCAGTAAATTAAAACATCAACAAAAATTGCTTCTCAAAGAGCTTAATGCAGTTCCTTCTTCGCCTCTTCCCAGTACTAAAGCTGCAAGCGATTCAGGACAACCACCTTCTAGTAGAGTTGAGGCAACTGATACAATTCTAATTAGAGATAGATCAAATTCCCATACTCCTCCTTTCCTCTTAACATATGAAATCTACAATCGAAATCTACATAGCTGCTTAATTGACTCTGGGGCATCATCCAATATAATGCCAGCTTCGGTTTGTTCTAAAATGAACATAGAACCTCAAAAATCTTCAATTCACATTGTGCAGTTAGATAGAACTAAAGTCTAGGTTTTAGGGGAAATAAACTCTGTTACAATCAGGTTATCGACCGATCCACGAGTGGTTCAAAGGATTGATATCTTAATCACCGATATACTTGAGTTCTATGGTTTAATTTTAAGCAGGGATTGGTCAGAAAAACTCCATGGGTATATTTCCACTGATTGGTCCCATATTTGGCTTCCCTATAAGGGTAAGCCGAATCAAATAAAAATCGATCAGGAAAAACACATGACCCACACTGTTACAGAGTTCGAACAAGAAAATAAACCAGTTGCATTTAAAAACAATATCTTAGGAAACTATTCTTCTGAATCATTCTTTGGCAATTATATTGCCCACCCATCTCCTTTCTCGGTAAACAATTTCACATCACAAATCGAAATTTTTTCGCAAACTGACAGGTCTAGATGTGTTAATGTTACTGAGAATTTTGTAAATAAAATTGTAGATAATTCTTTATTTTGGTCTTTATATTTTGATGGGTCCAAGTCTAGCGAAGGATCAGGAGCAGGATGTATTTTGGTTAGCCCACAAGGAGAAAAAACAATGCTGTCCTACAGGCTAGAGTTTGAATGCACAAATAATACAGCTGAGTACGAAGCATTAGTCCAAGGACTATATAAAGCGATTGGCCTCAAGGTCCAATATTTGAAAGTGTTTGGAGATTCTGAGATCATTGTTAAGAAGGTAAGGAATACAATTCATTGTCTTTCTAACCATCTCAAACATTATCAGTTGTTGGTACAAGAACTCACCTCCCACTTTTTGGCATTCAATATTTCTTCCATTCCCAGGTTTCAAAATTTAGTAGCCGACTTGCTAGCCAATATCGCTTCCAAGCTCCTACCTTCTGAAGATTATAGCCTAGATAGATTTTCAGTAGAATTGCTTTTTAGGCCATCAATTCCTGACAATGTCACTAATTGGAGAGTATTCAACCATGATGAAGACATTTTGCAGTTTTTAACCTCCAAAAAATCCTATGATGATCAAATCATTGAGGAAAACGAGCACGATATTCAAATGTGAGGCAAACACGAGGAAAATTCAATCCCAAAGCCTGTGGTAAAGCTTGAGGATCTTTATGATATTAAAGACAAGTTTAAACCTGTAGCAATACAAAGCTCCAAAGTTCTACCTTAAGGTTTGAATTGATAAACCTTGGCACTGAGAAAACTCCTCAAAACATTAATTTAGGATTAGGACTTTCCGTGGAAGAAAAGGAAGCATTCATTAGACTATTACGAAAAAATAAACATGTTTTTGCTTGGAAATATGACGATTTAAAAACATATGATACATCCATCATCCAACATACCATTCCAATGCTTTCCGAACAGAAACCAGTTCAACAGAAGTTGAGAAAAATACATCCAAACTTAGAGAGTCAAATAAAATCGGAACTCAATAAACTCTTGAAAGCTAAGATTATTTTTCCCGTTCGACACTCAAACTGGGTCTCCAATATGGTGCCAATTAGAAAGAAAAATGGCGACATAAGGATTTGTATAGATTTAAGAAATTTGAATAAGGCGAGCCTAAAAGATAATTTCCCATTACCCACTATGGAGCAGATACTCCAATCAGTGGCAGGCTCTGAGTTAATGTCCTTTTTGGACAGTTTTTCAGGATATAACCAAATTTTGGTCCATCCTGATGACCGACTCAAAACCACATTCAGAACAAAATGGGGAACGTATGTGTATCAGAAAATGCCTTTCGAACTTATCAATGCGGGAGCAACGTTCCAAAGAGCGATGGATATAGCTTTTAAAGGGTTGATTAATAAAACAGTAGTCATCTACTTAGACGATATTACTGTATTTTCTAAAGAGAGATCCAATCATTTGCATGATTTAAATCAAATCTTTCAATGCTGCAAGAGATACAGTATTTCACTTAACCCTAAAAAATCCTTCTTCGCTCTTGGTCAAGGAAAGCTCATAGGCTTTATTGTTTCTAAAGATGGCATTTATATTGATCCGGACAGGATCAAAGAAATCTCTGAAATCCCTTTTCCTCATAATAAAAAATCCATGCAGTCATTTTTAGGCCAAATCAATTTTGTTAAAAGGTTCATTCCAGACTTTTCTCAAATCATTTTGCCACTTCAAACCATGATTAAGAAAAATTCAGTCTTTAGATGGGGATCGACAGAAAAGGAAGCATTTGATTTGATCAAACAATCAATAATCAATGCCCCCGCTTTAAATACTCCTAATTTTTCTAATCATTTCACATTGTATACTATCGCATCCGATTTGTCTTATGCAGCAGTACTCACACAGATCAACAATCACAATTTGGAAGCACCCATTTCATTCTATAGTTCAAATCTTCAGGGTGCTGAATTAAATCACTCCGAAGTAGAAAAACAAGCCTTTGCTGTATATAAAGCCGTTAAACATTACAGACCCTTCCTTTTAAAAGCCCATGCAAAAGTTATATTTCCTTTCCCTTCAGCAAGGCAACTATTAATCCAAAGGGAATTGGGTGAAAAAAGGGAAAACTGGGTTACAACACTTCAAGAATATGACTTAGAAATTAAACCAGCAAAGATTGTTAGAGGCCAAGGTTTTTGCAGGTTATTGGCAAGAGCATCTCACATTCAAGAATCAGGTGATACAAATCAAACCTAAGAGATCAACCAGATAAGTATTGCTGACTCTGGATCACAATATGTTGACTTAATCTTCTATTTGAAAAATGGATATGCACCTCCTAACCTGTCTTACAAAAACAAAAGGGCCATTAGATTGAAGGCAAAAAATTTTACAATTATTGATGATGTGCTTTTTAGGCAAAACTATGATTCAATTTTATTAAGATGCCTATAAAAACCTGAAGCACAAAAGGTTTTGCAGGAATTACATGATGGACCGGCAGGAGGACACTTTGGAGCTGATACAACAGCTCACAAAATCATCCATGTTGGATATTATTGGCCCACTCTGTTTAGATATGCTCATGAATATGTAAGGAAATGCCGGAATTGTCAAACTTCTAGTGGAAGACAGAGAAAACCAGCTTTCCCTTTGCAACCAGTCAACATTGAACAACCATTTGAGAAATGGGGATTGGACATCATTGGAGAAATTACTCCAAATTCTTCCAAACAGCATAAGTAGATCCTTACCACTACTGATTATTTTACCAAATGGGTTGAAGCAATTCCTTTAAAGACAACAAATTCTGAAGCAATTATTGAATTCATAGACCAATTCATCATTACCAAGTTTGGTGTCCCAAATGCTCTTGTTTTTTATAATGCATCTTACTTCTCAGGCAATGCTATGTTTGATTTCACTATTAAAAGAGGATTTAAAAACTGAAATATTCCTGCTAATTACTATCCCCAGGGTAATGGTTTAGCAGAAATCTACAAATAAAAATCTGATTAAAATTATTAAAGCGAACTATCGAACAGAATCATAAAAAATTGGACATGCCTTATATTGCATCCCTGGGCTGATAGGATAACACAAAAAGCTCCATAAGGTTCTTCTACCGTTTAATCTTGTGTTATGGAAAGAAGCAGTGTACCAATAAATCTTGTCCTTCTTCTCTAGCGCCTCGGTTCAAAGTTTATTGAAGAAAGCCCTTCTTCTTCTATACAACTTAGACATGACCAAATTATAAAATTAGAAGAGGAAAGAGAAAAAGCCAAGGTTATTCATGCAAAGCATCAACAAATCCTCAAGTCATCTTGTGATTCAGTCTCATCCGGTTCAAAACAATTTCAAGTCGGTGATTTAGTTCTGAAATGGGACAAAGCCCATGAAGATAAGGGAAACACACCAAGTTTCAGAAGATGTGGCTCGGGCCATTTCAGATCTATGAAAAATTAGGCCATTCGACCTTCATATTACAAGATTTATCAGGTTTGAGAGATTCTCTCTGTGTTAATGGCCTTATCTTAAAGAAATTCTTCAATTGAGGAGGTAACCCCTTCTCGTTTTAATAGAATTTTGTAGTTTGTAGGACCATTAGAAAATAAAGTTGTGGGGTATCTTCCATTGACCTTTGTTGTACTTAAGAGTTGCTCAAAACAAGTAGTGTTGATATTTACTTTTAAAATAATAGAAATCTTAAACAAAAGGGATAATTTCTAGGAAATTAGATATAATTGCATTCTGAAAGCACACTTCAATTTTTGTGAACGCTTCTCAAAGTTTAGAAATATTGTAAATCATTTTATGTCTTCAAATTGGTCACAAGAAGGTTATCAATATCAAAATAGGAACTAATCCAATTTCATCATCTTCAACTCTTACCTTGTCATCCAATTACTCTTAAGGAGAAAATTGTCCATCCCACTCACCAAATCTTGTGATTACTCAAAGTGTAATTCTAAAATATTGGATATAAAGGATAAGAGGTCTTATTACAAGCCTGCTTACCATGATCATAGGGAAATAGTTTAACCGACATTAACAATACTGCATACCAAAACAGGGTAATGGCTTTAATTATAAGACAAGGGGTCTCATCATGAACCAGCTTGTTCGGTTAAATTACTACCAGTGAATGGCATTGTCACTCAGTTGGCCACCAAACCAGGGCAATGTCTTTTTATCTTACAAAATAACAAAAAAGTAGAAAAGAAATGCAAAATGTGAAAAGCATGTTTTGAATTCATTATGTTAATCATACTCTGAGATGAATGGGACAATGGACAATAACATGGTTAAAAGGTATCCCTATCGAAACTATGAACGTTTGCTGGCAGCAGAGGCTCTACCTATGACAAAGGAGTTAATTCTAAAAGTTGATTTGGAACGGTTTTCTGTTTTATCATTATCAACCACTAGAGGCCAATTTAAAATTTAGAATGTATCTAAATTTAAACAATAGAGGGAATTAGCAAAGATAGTTTCATTTTATTTGGAATGCATATATACCTAGTTATATTAGAATTTTCCCCTTTGATGAAATTCCTATTTTGAAAAAGTTTAAGTATTTCCATACTTTTCATAGATAATTGTTTCTTCCAGCGAATCGCCAATTGTCGTGCTCTACAACAACCCCCCATTTCATATCATTATTATTCTCAAAACTATAATGTGAAATGGGTCCCTTTTGATTTTAATTGGTATCAACTTAGTGTTACTCAAAAAGGTCCAAAAACAAAATAAAAAAGCATTACAAAACCTTTTTGATAAACCGAGTAAAGGTCTTATTATATATATATATATATATATATATATATGATTAATCTTTTATCATTGCGATAAAGCGATCACAAGATCGCATATCGCAATGACAAAGGAGGCATAACTTAAAGACCCACTGGTTTTCTCCAACGCGACAACTTGCAATAGGCTATCGGATATCGGCAATAATAAGTTGGCATAATAAAATTCCTTTCGCTCCGATGCGATGCGATATCGCTATCGGTGATCGGGGATTTACCATGCATGCTTTTAAAGTGCCCAGTTAATACTCCCGATGCGATGCGATATCGCTATCGGTGATCGGGGATTCCAAATGCAACCAATGTAACGATTTAAGATTTCCCCGACGCCCGATTTCTATAAGGCCAAAAGCGCGAATTTTAAAGAAATCTTAAAGTAGGGTTATTACGATTAATTCATATTAAAAGCCTTATCTTCCAAACAGCCATTTATCTGCGCTCAACCGCCAAAACATCCAAGGCACGCTTAAACAAATCATTCGGCCAATAATCGAAATGATGGGCATTTAAAGGATTGACAGGTCTTAACGGCCATTTAATGAAACAGTAAGCCTAGAAATCTTCTCACAGATTGTATCCGTGGCCACCTTAAGTTAATCATTCATCATGCATTGATCGATATATATCTCACTCATATTCGGTTTGCGCTATCAATTTTCTGTATTACGTCCATTTTCACTCCTGTGCAGAACTCTTCCGAAGTAACGAATTCAAGTGGAATGGGGAAGAAGTCTAAGAAAACTGCAATCGCTTCCGCTTTGCCAGCCACAGGACAACTCATCGCTGATCCAGGAACTAAAAAGAAAGGATTGATATCGGATACTACATGTCTAGGACTCGGAAAAACTACTTGGTAAAGTACCTATAATTTGATTGAAGCCGAAGAACCAGAGAAGACAGCAGTACGAGCCTCAGCAGATAGCACTCGAAAATCTGACGCTACTCTAAAGGACTTGGCCGACTCTTTTCTTCATCGGATAGCAGCTCAGGAACAAATTCTCCCATATACAGATGTAGTGAGATGGGCAATTGAGGAAATCCCAATCACAAACAGAACCTTCAGCACCAGAGATGGGAGAATCTTCGATTCATTTCAATATGATGATTTGAGGCAAATGTATCATTTTCCTGTGCCATAGAAGAAGTACAACTTGGCATTTCTAGAGAAATTCTGAGATGAGAACGAAACTAAATCCGAACCCATTCGGGAATGGAGGAAAAATCCGGCAAAACACAAGCATGAATCTTCGGGTAAGTACTCGGTTGATTCTCTATGCTCTCCTTATTGTTATGATGGGATAATGATGTGTAGGTTGTGGGGGTTGCACGATTCCGCTAATTTTACTATAGAAATGGTTCCCTTGATGGAAGCGACATGTAATGGTGAAATAATGGATTGGGCAACTATACTGTCTGATAAGCTAGCAACCGCAGTTCTTGATTTTAGAACCAAATCTCGCGTCACTGAAAGGCTTATTCCCCAATTCTACTACAGTGCTTATATACTAGACATCTTGTGTTTTAAATCTAAATTTCCTGTGCTCGGATGGAGGTGGACTTCGCAAGACCCCACGCCCATTCACATATACCATCAGAAGTTGTGGAAAACTTACTACAAGCACCATTTATACCAAATCTGCAACGGCTTTATGTTACACATTCATCATTCTATCTTTAATAAGCCTGCCCCTAAGATTTCCTACCAGGCAGGGATTGATTTGACATCAATAGGAAGTTGGTTCGGAGAGGAAAAGTTTACTTATATAAGAATTTTCGGCAGTCAAGCCAAACCTCACGTTCTTCCTTTGTACATACTTGATAAACTGCTAGCTAGGGAGATAGCCTATCAGATTATCTCCGAAGGAGTTACACAAACTCTAAAGAAAAATAAGAAGCAGGTCTGGCCCTCTTTTCCCCTGAGATGTGGTATCTATACTTTACATGATTTCAAACATGCAAAGAAAGAATCTGAAAAAATAAAGTCATTAACTCTAGCAACTCTCCCTAGTAGGCGTTTTGACCCACGCAAAGTCACAAATAATGCACTTGAACAGGCCAAATTAACCAAGTTTGAACATAAAGAAGATAAGTTTGATGACCTGTTCTCACCAGTCGAGTCAATGTTCCAAGTTAAATCGCTGGCTATAATCGAATACAAAGATGACGATTTAGTTGAATTCAACATACTTAGAGAACAGAGGTTGCAAACTCTGCCTCTAGATCTGTTAGCGACAACCCCAACAATAGAATCAAGCGAGCCTGAACAGCGACTTATTAAGGAACCTCCTGTTACATCAAAGGAACAGGAATAAGTGCATATGAAAAGACAAGAGGAAACCCAAACGAAAGAGCAGGAACAGAGCAGCATAAATATGAATGTAAATACTCAAATTGACCAGAAATTGCTCCAGGAATGGCAGCAGTTCAATTCAATTATCGATAATCTTGAGTGCTCTAAAGATGATGAGACATCAAAAGAGATTAATACACAGGAGGCAACTTCAAAACAGGTTCTAGGTGAAACCAACATCCTACCCAGTTCGAAAGAAGTAGAGATAATCCAAAAGGATCCTTCCGACCAGGTTATTTTGCAGATAGAAGAAATTCCTCCCTTAGATGTCTTTTATAGCCCAAGACATAACGCTATGGTGAAATGACAGAGGAAGAGGAGAAGGACTGATCAACCTTCCCTATTCCCAGAACTAACAGTGACGGGCAATGTGCTTTGGAAAGAGGAATTTGACCCCTCTGATGATCTAACAAAACTATCACAATATGTAGGAGCCTATTCGGCGGCGACAATAGACAAGGCATCAGAGGTAAGCAGTTTATTGAAAACAATAGACCAGGAGATCTTTTCATTGCAAGTGCAACTATCAGAAGCACAGCAAAAGGCGGAGTAGGCATAACAGCAATTGGTAATACAACAACAAATAAATAATCAATTGACTAAACAATTGCAGGAAGAGAAACAGAGGATTGATGACAGCGCAGTTCAAAAGAAGAAAGAGTTGTCTGAGGCATTGGCACAACTAGAAGCAGCGAATGAACAAATGCAGAAGTCAAAAGATGAGCAGATAGCTCAACTATCAGCCCAACTAGAGAAAACAAAGAAGCTTCCACAGATAGACGAATTCAGAGTAGAGGCATTACAGATAAACAAGGCATTGATAACTCAGATGAAGCTTTTATGTCAACAAATAGCCCAGGCGGAACCATTATGCGATTTAACGACATCAACAAGTGAGAAATCGGAAGAAGCTAGAACAGACTTGGATCAAGCCGATGAAACAATAACCAATTTTCTTGAATGGCAAGATACCGATCAGGGACAGGCGACTAATTTACCAAAGATTTTGGAATCGCATAAAGAGATATTATTTACAGAATGGCAGTCCCAGTTAATGAAAGCAGAAAGAGCAATTTCAAGATGCAAATCAACCACTAGTAATTTGGTTGAATTGGTTAATAATACTCTTTACTTGTCTAATATGATCTCTCAATGTACTCCAGGTAAATTGACAGCAGCTAAAACATTGGAGCAGTCATGTTACCCGGAACTAGAGAAAAATGGAAGATTAATCGCAGGAATTAACAGTTTGACATGGGACACCTATTGGTTCTTTTTAGTCAAATCGCACAGCCAGAGAGCCGCCCTCAAATGCCTTACAGATGCAATCGGGTATTTTATTCCCGATATTCAGGATGCCACCTATGCCACCCAACTCAATTCTCGCCTCAACAGACCACCCGAAGTGGAGCCATTGCTTGCGATATGTCAGCTCAGGTTTAAAGGCAAACAGCCTGAATGATCATTCATGCCGCCGACTGCCAGATTGCTGCGAAGGAGATATTCAAAATCAATTGATACCAATTAAGTAGGATTTCAGTTTCATAGATAGTTAACTTAGTTTAGTATTTATAGACCCTTTCATGTATTTAGAAAGGGTCGTAAAAGTTTTGTATATGACTTAAACCCTGAAGTTGCACTATTGTACTTCAGGGATATTCTTTTATAAAACTGGACCAATCATTTGATTTTGACAAAGAAGCTTTTATGCGAATGTGCACTACTGTCTTTGTTTGAAAGTATTTCTACGTTGGAAGAAGAATTTCAAATAGCGATTGATATTGGGAGTGATAAGCAGCTCATATGGTACTATTATCTATGTCTGAACTCATTCTTTTTATATGAATTGTCATTTGATCACTCTTGCTATTATCGGATATATATATGTGTTTTAACAGCATTCTTTATTCCTTCCACTATTGGATGTTTACAGTGTGCTTTTCTTCTAATCATGTATGTATCGATGATATAAATGATAAGTGTAGCAATATTGTGTTAATCACTTTGTTTAACTATTTAAATAAAGTAATATTTGAATGAATAAATATCTATGTTTATTTGATAGAGTCATCTATATGCCTTTCAATAGACAAAGATCATCAAACGCTACATTTCCAAAGAATAATAGTTCCCGGGATTAGCATTAGTTCTTTTATTTTTGCTGATAGATTAAGTTATTCGCCTATCATTAGATTAGATAACCAATCGCTCATCCACCCCTTTTATACATTATTGGGAAACTGGTCCCATTATATCCATTCGGAGCCACCATCCCAAACGGAAAAGGAGTTGTATTAAGGTCCGGACCGGGTGGTTATCCCCCAATGTTGATACAACGATTTTCGGGGCATCAACAGGTAGTAAACCCTAGCATCACACAAGTGAAATCTCTACATGAATACCCAAGATCTCTCTCTCTCTCTCTTCTCTTGGGGTTTCCTCGTGAACCCTAGTTTCTAACTCCTAGGGTTTTCTCATGAACCCCAAATATTTCACTCTACAAGACTTATTCAATACATTACAAGGAAGATAGTACTTTGTTGATAATGAATTTAAAAGATATTTCCTCCATTTATATATAGGCTAACATGAAATAAGGACATATGTCCATACAAGTTAGTCCAACGTTTCCTCTCCCACTATGATTTGTTATTAAAGTGTCTTCATGTAGGGTGTTCCCCCTCTAATTTTGTTCCATATGCCCGCTCATGTGCTTAATGCTACTCTTGTGTGCCAATGTGGTAACCAATCTCCAATTCTCCTCTTCAAGATGTGTTTGGTTCCATCACCTAACTCCATGAAGTATGCTCACTAACCCAAGCACCCTCAATTCAAGCATATAACCTCCAAGGGGGCTAAGTTCCCTCCTCCAAGTGCTTAGTGTTCCTTCTCCTAGGTAGGTACATCTCCTAATTGAGAAATAGACTCCCCCATTATGTGCATCAATTACAGCTAGTCATCATGTTGATCATGGAAACAATCTCCAGGTAAGAGTGTTATTCTCGCACTCTAACCAGGGTCAAGCACCCACCCATATTGAGCCATCCATGTGTCCATGATGAATTCTAAAATGAGTTAAGAGACATAAATATCCCTTAGCAATGTGAGAACAATTTTAGAATAACCCCAAAAGCTAACACAAGAAACACAAAGACATATACAACAATAATTACTTGTTTGAAAATCATGGATGTGATCATGAAAAAAAATATATAAAATTAAATGAAACCCATATTGAGATACTTTGTGACCATAATGAAAACCTTTGCATCTAGTCATTTATGATGCATCATCAGTGGGATGTGTTATTGGTTATTGGATGTAATTGCGGTTATAGTTTATGGGTTTAGGGGCAATTAATCTAAAACCCATTCTTATATATTTGAGCCTTTACCTTAGTGGTAATTATTATGTGAAATATGAAATATTTGATTCTTATTGATTATTTAGGTATGAAGACCCACAAAATGCAAATGTTGATATAATGTTGTTATGTGCTCCTTGATTAGGTTATCTTCGTTTCTCAAATATAATTATTGAATACTTAATGATGTGATGTGCTTCTGAATCATTTTATCTATCTCCCTCATGCATAATTATTGAATATTTGAGTTTATTATATTAAAAAAACCATTAAAACACTCATGTTGATCTTATTATGTGATGTGCTCATGTGTTGTGTTGGTTCTCATTTTTCCTTGTATTGGGCCACATAATTCTAGCAATATATATTTAACTCCACAACATCACTATAAAATTTTAACATATTTAAACTTGGGGAGTATGCAAAGCTTATGAGGTGTTTTCCATTATATATTTAAACTATAGATATCTAATAAATAATAATAATAATAAAACAATTGTAACAAGATGAAGTAACAATTCTAGTAGGCTATATTAATTTACTTCTCATGGACTAAGATAAATGGCTTTTACTTCCCTCTCTTCTTGCAATATGCTAGAAGCCATAGAGTTAGTGCCATTGCCTACTAGATGACAAGTTAATCAAAGTGAAAAAGGTTCCTTGAATCAAGGACCACTATGCAACTACTAGATTAATAAATCCTCACAACATCAAATCATCATGTTTTATATTCAAAAAATCCATGCTAAAGCATTGATCATCATAATGTAAATAATTAAAAGCATTCAAAGAATTACATGAAAACATTAAAAAAAAAAATTGTTCTATTCTACACAAGTGTAGTGATTCATAATAGAAATTTGAAGAGTAGAAAATGAAATGAACAAGAGGTTGTTATAACCTTCCCTTGAGTGGTCCATATTCAAGGGAGTTCCTAGAACTCTTAGAATGTCCTAGAGATTGAAACCTTTAGTAAATCATGCTCTTTCTTATTCATAAATTCCATATATCAAGGATGACATAACTTTGTCTCTCTAGCACAATTCAAACTAGTCTCTAACAATAATGAACAAAAAATGAAGTAATAACTTGTTAGCCTAACTCTACCAATTAAGTATTTACTTATACTTGAAAATGATGTAGGGAGTCATATCAAACACACTAAATCAAATCCTTGATTGATGGGTGTTCCTTGATTACTTTTTTTTAGAATGGTTGAGTTAAGATTCCTATCCTCCCTTCTCTAATAATTCAAATTCTTAGATCTTGAAGGAGGTCAAACTGTTTGAGGATTTTATTACTACCTCATGTAGTTGGTTGTTTTCAAGGTCTCTTCAATGGTGAGGGGCCAAAATCCCTTGGAACCAACTTGACTAATAAGTGGTGAATATTTGGAGAAAAATAATGGTGTGAGGGTTGAAAGCATTCATCTTAGATTTCTTCATTGAGACTACATTAATTTTCCAACTTACAAAGCCATATTAGCTCATATATTGGAAATCATACAATTAACCTCAAAATACTTAAGATAGCGAATATATATTACATGCATTTGAGATTAAGTAAACCTATATTCATTTATATAAGCATGAGCCAAAATCATCTAATTTGGTTATTTCAAAAAGTAATATTATATGAAAATGGCTTTAGTTGATGAGGAAAGTGTATCAAAATTAAGGCAACATGATGGGAATTAAAATGAACATGTGATATTTCATCACTTTGGAAAATAATTTGTATATCCTATTCCACAAAATAATAGATATACATTTTGTAGATGTCATTTGCATTGCATGAAACCTCAACACCATTATTTGCAAGAAAGCATTACCAAAAACTACTCACATAACCTTCATGTGACGTGTCTTAAAATTGGAGGATATACATCCTTGATGATAAGCCAAAAATAAACATTGTACTTAAATTACATCATAAATTCAAAAAGTAGGTAATTTTAATAAACAATCAATAGTTTTCAAAAGTAAATCCCAACACTTAAACAAACAAGTAATGACACATCCTGAATAGAGGAAAAGAGATCTTTGAAAGTATGGATATCATTAACAACCACCTCATAACCATAAAATAAAATGCAACTGAACTAGAAACTTGGAGAAAAAAAAAATATCCCTCAATAGAAAAAGAAGAGGGAAAACTCTTGAATAATATAGCCATCCCTTAATTCCATAAGCGTGGACTAATTGCTACTCGAAGTCATTCCCCTGAATGAGAGTTAACTTCAGAGTCAAGTTCTCTATAGACATGAGCAAAGGAAATTGTGTTGCAAACAAAAATATAGCTTTTAATTTTTTCATAGATAAAGAACTACATCAAATTTTCCGTTCTAAAAGATCCATTAATGAATTCCAAACACATGTAGGTTTGACACTCCTCTAGTTGCAATGATCATTAAAAGCGTTTTTTTATAACGAAAAGTTCAATCAATTTATTTGACTTAAAATTGAAAGTTGATAAAAAGTTTTAATCATTTAAAAATAGAATGACACTTAACCCACATCGAGGAAAAATGGGTTGATTGGCCCTATCAAAACACCCCCAAACCCTTTATTTACTTACGAAACCTTGGGGTAGATTCCTTTGAGGAGTAGCTTTGGGATCAAGTTTGTAACTTGAGAAAATTGGTTTAGCTTGCAAAGCAAATGAGAATGAATGAATGGATCCATCTTTAGATATGGATCATTCCTCGCCAACGATATACCCCAAGCTATAATTAGTGGAAAATTCTTTAATCGCATTAGTGATAAGTGTTTTTTTACTTTTAGTGAAATAATAAACGAAGGAATCTCCTCACTTAAACTCCCGTAAACCTATTTAGAGGTTCATTTATGCTTTATATCACTAGAATAAGGTCAAGAAATAAGAAAATGGAAAATAGTCCCTACATCTTCTTTACATAAAGGACATCTACCTTGCCCATCTCTAATCCTTCTTTGAAAATCTTCCAAAGAGAGGGCTTTGTCCATAATAGTCAATCACCTAAATATTTTGTCTTTTAGAATATATGTAATATTTCATGGTCATTTCCACCACCATTTAGAGATTTTAGCTCCACTAGGACAAACATAAGCTTTTATCTTAGTATTGGAGTATAGATCCATAAGGCAAGATTCTTGGACTAAACAACTCATCCTAGACATATCTAATAAAAACATTTCTCTTTTTCAAGTCCCTCTAAGCCCAATTTCTTGGATCTCTTCCATGTTTTCTACCATATAATGGTTTTCTCATTTAAAGTAGCTTGAGCCAAATTGAAAACACTTTCCTTGTAGAGAGAGAATTAAATGTCCTGGTAAGTTATAAAGTTCTTTGCATCCCATCAAAGGGAGTGTTCCAATCCTAACCTTCTCCTAATTGTCAATCTTCCAAACTAGTCAATTCCCTATCATAGAGAAAGCTAAGACTATGATTATCGAGACCATGGAAACATTGTGGGTGCTCTTTTTTGGACTTTGGATCCAATCCTCAATGGATAGTGGAGAAATATAATTTTTCATTATGATATGGTTTCAAATCCTATCCTTGGATATGAATCTCCATACTATGTGGTGAGATCTTTCTCGAAATTATGCATATTTTTAAGATCATAACCTCCCATATATTTGGGTTTGGAAATAGCTTGTCATTTGATCAAAGGGAATACACTCATCCTTTTTATTCCCAAACAATAATATTATAAAAATATATTCCTTATTTTTTCAAGAACATCTTTGGAAATATAAGAAAATGAGTGATAGTCCATTACTATACCTTCCAACATTAACTTTACAAAGATTATTTTACCATCCCTACACAACCATCTATTGCACAATAGTTAATCTTTTTTTTCCACTTTTTATATGATCTATTTTAAATTCTAAATTCCACAATTGTTGGGATTTATAGAAATACTCTAATACTTAAACTAAATCTAAAATTCAACTTCTTGATGAGGAAGAATTGTCAAATTGTCCTACTTTAATTCTCTCTACTCCATGGATGTAATGTCCCTAATGGAAACTTTAACAATTGATACTATAAATGAACTCGAGCAACAAAATAATAGCAAATAAATACACAACCCGCAAATTGATACACAGATAGATGCTAATAAAAATCACTGAGTCATTTTATTAATCCATTGGAAAGAGTACATCAGCATGAGGAATAGTGGAACTTGAACTTGCCAAGTAAGCAGAGCAAACCCAAAAGAATATCTCTGACCCAAATGATGAATGCCCCTAGCAATGATGTAGACGGCCTAGTGAAATGATTACTGCAAACCTGCTACTGAAAAACTACTCTCCTAAAAAATCCAATGAAGCATTGTGAGATTTCTAAGTGAAATCTCCTCAAGAATGTTGGGTTTCCATCCAACACCCACTAGCACACCTGAGGGTTTCCATCCTAGGGCTTAGAAGTTGGGAACTAGGTTCTCCAAACCTCATCAAAAGGAAATAGCAATAATCTAAGATGTCCCCTAATGGACTCCTCCTCCTCTTTTATAAATTTGATGGACCCCTCTAGAACCTCCTATTATTATCTTAATCATGGAGCACTTTTCCCTCTTTTTTCTCAAGTAAAATATTATTTTTAACGTGGGAAATGGGTAAATTATCCACCATGCCTCCTCGGATCATTGAAAATCACTTCTAACCATCCCATCCTATAGATATTCTTGTTCTAATTCCAACAAGTTATTACACTAAGGTGTTCTGCCATGTATTCCTCCCAAAATTCCACCTTAAGCGTAATTAATTGAGTCGGGCCCATTAATAACTCTGTTTTTTTTTTTAGTTTTTGGAATGCAATGCAATGAAGGAAAACTATGTGGATGATGGAATATACCAAGTGAATTCCATCGGACCTCATAAAAACTCCTCAAAACCCCTCCAAAATCCCTTGGGCCAATCGAAGACGCTAACTTGCACCTGTGACCTATCTACCTCCAACTCTGAAAGTCCATCCTAACCATGCCATAAGGAACACCAAAAAAAGGAACATCACAAATCCACCCACCCCAATATTTATTTCCCTTAAGCAATCCAAACCTGTGGACTAGTTTGGTGGCCCAATGTAACTGAGACCCAATGCCTAGATCCTATACAAACCACTGGGTGATGGTATGCCTTTGTGTCAACCCATCATGAATGGACTCCTCAATGTCCAAATCCCAGACTAATATTTGACTGAACCTATCTTCAACCAACCCTCATGGATCCCAATGCCACCAAGAATAAGTATCAATTCTCTAAGGCTCCTGTTGTGCTACAACTCCACCCATGAGTGGTGCTCCATCCATCGCATACCAATTCATCACCTCTCTCTAATCCAACCCTTGGAATAGACCAAGGCCAATCTCAACATGTTGATGTTGTGTTAAAATATTGATGATTGGCCAACCTACATCCTGCTTCAACCTAGATCATATAGTATCCTCAAATCTAAGGGCTCCTGTAGTGCAATGCTCCTGACTAAAAATGATACTCCATCAATAGGGTACCAACTCATGATCCCTTGCCAATCCATCTTGTGGAAGGGATTGGATGCATAGGTACTTGTATCTTGGATAAGTCTCCTATGTTGTACCGTGCCCAACTCACACAAATTTGTCTGGTCAATCAATAATACCTGTCGAGAAAACCCTGCCTCTCTCCCTGTAATGGGTACAAGTGGCCAAATTTCATTGCATGCCTTGTCTATGTGCTCCTGGAGAGGGTTGATTCCTGGAAATATTACAGCTTTGCTAGCTTCCACTACATATACCTACACCTTGTCAATGGGTAGACCCAAAGATGGATGCACCACTATCTCCAAAAGAGCATCCCTCGTCTGGACCGAAATTCCATGCTCCACCGGTCCACTCATCACCAGCAAAATTGTCCTGTCAGGTCCCAATCCTTCCTGATGACCAATATCTTCAAATACTACCTCCCCGGTGGTTTCTTGTACATCTGCCTGCTCCCCATCAATGGCTGGCCCCAAGCATGTATTCTCATCCTCCTTCATCTTGGGCTCAACATGAGCCACCAGATGAATCTCCAAATATGGCCTGTCATGTGCAATGTGCTCCACTATGTGTTGCTAATGTTGAATAAGTACAATTTGATGCTCATCAATCTCCTCTACCAAACATGGTTGCATTTAGATGTAGTTGACAACCTCCCCTGAGTGCTCATGCTCCTCAGATGTGTCTAAGGACTCAACTATAGAAGAATAATCCTCATCTTAAAAGTCAGAAGGAATCTCCTCCTGGTATCCCCATGTCGCCCCCTCGGTGTCACCCAACACAAACATATCAAGCATACCTTATTGCTAGTCCTTTTCCATCAATGATAACAACACCAAAAATATCCCCCTTTTGCATTAATGGCAACACAATGATCCTCCCCCTTTTGTCCTAATAATCACCCCCTTTACATTTTATTACCTCCCCCTTTGAAATCAATGCAAAGGGATACAATGAAAATTTAGTAAGAAGATCAAAAGCTTTAGTGTTTGCAAAAGCACCAGGTTTTATCCTTACAAGTTCAATATCAAAACAGACTATGTTACATCACAACATACTATCGTTTCACTGAGGTTCTCGCACACTGTGAAATTCACTATCAACTCGAATGCATGAGTGGTTAGGTCCCCAAGACTTCTTATAGGTGAAGCAAAGCCCTTTTTCCCTCAGCTCATTCTTACTGCATGGTTGGTCACCACAAATCCTCTGCAACTCCTCCTGGATTAGTTTCCTTTTAAATAACTTCATGTTTTTGCAACTAACCCTTTGGCTAGCAAATAGGCAACGGGTGAGACAACTTTCATCTTCCTCCAAATGGCTAAAAATTTTGTCTACAATTGTTTGTGAATGGCGTCTCCCTCAACTAGTAATGAAGATAAGATATCTTTCATGTTGACTTTTACCTCCTCTAGATGTTGCTCTTTGATGTTGCTGAAGAAGAATTGACACACCTGAAGGATCAAATCATCCTGCTCTAGATCAAGCATGACTACATAGGATCTGATTTTGGCCATATTATCTAGGATCACACACCTTCTATCAAAGTTGGGGCCCTAGGTGTCATGTATCCCTGAATATCACTCTATAATTAATTAAAGGACCCTCTTCGTGATGCCATCATTGTAGGGAGGAAAGGGTGCTACTATCCTCAAAATATCATTGAAACAAGAAGAAATTATAGGCTTGAATCTATCACCTAGATGCTCCAAGAATCTGGTTTGTACCAATGCAAGCATAGTTGGCTCCAGAGCCCAATTTAAACTCCAATCATATTGTTCCACCTTGGAAAGACATAATTCCAGTTTTTTCAATGTGAGAAAGTCATTTTCTGATCTTCCAGTCTTTAAGTTCATCCCAAGTTCATAAATCCAATTTCCCACTTCTTTTTCATTCTTTAAATCCATCAGTTGCTTCTGCCTTAGCATATTATGGACCTTTTTGGAAAATGATCTGTTATTTTGCTTTATTTCTTGGTGCAAAGAAGAACCAAGTAATGCCTTAAAGTGTTGTTGCTAGTATCTTAAGTTATTAAGGGCATTTTTTAAGTCTTCTAATGTCTTTTCAATACCCATTCTACCTAGAATCTCCTATGACAATATGCACAAATACATTTTCTGATATGGTGAATTTCCTATGTTTTTAATTTGGGTTTTAGTGATCATTTATTCAAGCAGTTTTTTACCTAACTATTGTAGGTGAAAATGTCTCTATTGTCCTACAATTTAGCAGCAAGGTCATACAATGATGATAGGTTGACTCTTCAACAAGACCAATAAAACAGGCAGTATTTGACTCAATACACATCAAATCAAGCAGAGGATGACTACTAACAACAATCTCAGCTTATAATCCTAGCTCCTCAATAGAGATGTAATTTTTGATACCAAGCCCTTGTTGGAATTTCTAAGTCTAACCCGTTAGAAATTTTTCCTGCATTATCTGGTTTATTTCACCTACTTGTTCAATTACTTAACAAGTTGTTTAACCATATAAATATTGAAAATAAACACAAGTACAACTTCAACCATCTACAGATCATCAACTAAAAGAATATACAAACACACAAGGGAGACCATTACTTTTGGAACAATCGTCCCCGGAAAAAAACCCAACTTGGTAAAACTAATGCAGCAGTTCTGAGGTTATTATTATTAAGAAACTTTCTTGAGTACAAATGGGTGCCAAACTGGCTCACCCAACAGAGAAATCAATCTGGCAGTAATCCTCTCTTCGAAAGCAGATATTCGGCAAGTCTGCTCCACGAAAAACTCTCCAACGCCTCTCTGAGGCTCTGCATCAGCTCTCCTGGCCTCTGTGTCAGCCTTTTGATGCTCTATGTAGGCTGTCTGGCCCTCTCCGTCACTCATGCGGCCCTGGTAGCCTCTGCACAATCCCTCTGGCCCTCTGCGTGACTCTTGCTAGCTCTGCGTAACCTCCTCTGCCTTAGCGTTCATCTTTCAACGCTATCTCTACCTCTCTGCTATGCAATCACTGCCCCTTGTTGCAACTTAGATCACTTGTTCAATTTCTCTCAAGGAACCTCGCTCCAAAAAACTGAACTGACTAATCAACTTGGTGTGTCTCCTACTAACCCTCAAGCCTCCTCTTATACTTTTTCTGTTGAGTCTTCAACAGCGGAGATTAAAACTCTAATCAATGGATAAGATAAGATTAGAACCTTCTCACCCAGTTTTATATTAATACCCATTAATATTTTTATTTTCCTAAGTTTAGACTTAGGAACCCATTAAAAATATTAATTATATTAATATCTCTCTAACCGAGTGAAATTTCCCCAAACCGTTTATGGGCCTTGGAGATTTCATACGCTTTAGCCTCTCCACCAATTTTCATGGCTAGATAATATCCGATGTTACCCCAAATAAACACTCCCTCTTAGCGAGGAATGTGCTCTAGTAATGCTCTACCACTGAACATCACTCTGATCATCCGACACCGGTACCTGTGTTGATGTTTGGCCTACTTCCCAACATCCTCCGCATTGTTGCCTCCTGTACTGTTGCCCATGGCTCTGTCACTTCCACTGCTACATTTGTACTGCAACTCCCTCTACATCAGTGTTGTTGCTGGTCCTTTCTCCCAACACTGCATCTGCACCGCAACCCTCTCTCGTCATGTTGCATCATGCTGCCCATAGCACTATTACTGCTACTACTGCACTGCAACTCAATTACTGTGACGTTGGTAACTGATCTACCCAACTACTGACATCCTTGTCAGGCTAGAAGCCCTCCTAGTGTTCAAGCTCTCTCTATTGCTATCTTGTGCTCCCTCGACTTCCTTTGCACTGCTGCAACCTCCTCTGTACCACTTGCACTACTGCAGCCTCCTCTGTGCCTCTTGCACTGTTGCAACCACCTCTGTGCCACTTGCACTGTTGTAGCCTCCTCTGTGCCTCTTGCACTGTTGTAATCCTCTCTACACTGCTACAGATCCCTGGACTCTAGCACTGTTCTGCTGCTCCATCCGCATCTTTCTTCTACCGACATCCGCCATCTTACTTCTGTCTCTCGCGGCTCCTGTAGCCAGATATGATCCAAGAGTTTGGGTACCTCAAGGATCGTGCCCCTCATTTCTTGTAGTCCTCCTAACTACAGCTTGATGTCACACTACATCTTCTCTAGAGGTATATGAGCACTCATGACACAATCGTTATCAGTCTCCACTTCCTTCTCACCTTAGCCGGTGCTGCCTTGGAGTTAGAATCCTCTCCCTTATTCTTCTTCCTGGGACATTGGGTTGCTTAATGGCCTAGCTCCCCACAGCGGAAGCACTTTATCTTGGAGATGTCCTTCTTCTTCCTCTTCCCTTATTGTCCTGCAGATGCCAGAGCTGCATCCTCTTCCTCCTCTTTCTTTATTCGACCTCCTTTGTTGCTACTTCCCGTCTTGGTCAGCCATCTGATCTCTTTTTGGCGAAGAGCTTCCCACATATCTTCCCAACGTGGAAGATTTTCTCTGCCCAAAATTCTTTGGATGAATGTCTCCCACTCCTCGGAGACTGCGTTCAGGGCAGTCCTCACCATGAACTCCTGATCTGGCGTGGCCCCTATGGAAGTAAGTTGGTCCCAAATCTTCTGCAACCTACTGAGGAATAGATCCATCTGCTCTCCCTTCTGCATATGACACTATTGCAGTTGATTCTCCTATAGCATCCTCCTCTAGATAGAAGTGCCTTAATACAATGTCGTCATGGTATCCCACATCTCCTTTGTCGTATTCTTCTCGCCAATATGTTGAACTACATGATCCTTGACCCCATTAAGGATTATGCACTTTTCCTTGGCCATTGCATCCTCATACCTTTCGTTATTAGCTAGGTCGACTGAAATAGCCACGGTTCTCAAGGCGAAGGCATTAATGCGTTATCTATCCAGAACAGATAGGATCCTGGTGTTCCAGATGACAAAGTTGTACACCCGGTCCAACCTGTCATGATCCCTCAATCCGTTCATTGCCATCTCCACTCTTCTCTTCAACTCCCTCTGAGTCTCTAGTTCCCTCTTGGAAGTTATTTTCTAGAATCCCTCTGAGTCTCTATTTCCCTCCTGGAATTTCTCTTCTAGACTCCCTTTGAGTCTCTATTTCCCTCCTAGAAATCTTTTTCTAGATTCCCTCTAAGTCTCGATTTCCCTCCTTGAAATCCTTCTGCCAATAGTTGAATTGCTCCTCTCCGATCCCTTTTTCTCTTGCAACACTGACCTAGATTTCTTGGCTAGAAATCCGCGTAGGTAGTACCCCACCAGCTTCACAATCCACAATCTACCCACAGCTCCTAGACCCTAGCAACTGAAGAAACTGAGCCACTTAGCTTTGTGCAATCTCGGTAAGGTTGAATCGCTACTCTGGCTAACTTCGTCACTCCTCCCTGGCCCAACAGGGTGATGTGGCTCTTCGTGAGTCTCTTCTACCTCTCACTTCTTCTGCATTGGCCCTCTTTATAGCTCGAACTAAAGACGTAGGCCCTCTGCGTCACTCCTTCTCTACTGCTTTCTTCTTAGGAACAACTTCTCTCTCTCGAGACAACTGTTTCTACTGCAAATTATCTGATTTAGCTAGTGCCTTTAGCTCTTTTATGATCTACAACACTCTGATACCATGTTGGAATTTCTAAGTCTAGCCCGTTAGAAACTCTTCCTGCACTATCCGGTTTATTTCACTTACTTGTTCAATTACTTAACAAGTTATTTAACCATATAAATACTGAAAATAAACACAAGTACAATCTCAACCATCTACAGATCATCAACTGAAAGAATAGACAAACACACAAGGGACACTGTTATTTTTGGACAATCATCCCCAGAAAAACCCAACTTGGGAAAACCAGTGCAATAGTTCTAAGGGTTTTATTATTAAGAAGCTTTCTTGAGTACAACTGGGTGTCAAACTGGCTCACCCGACAGAGAAATCAATTTAGCAATAATACCTCTCCTCGGAAGTAGATATTCAGCAAGTTTTCTCCATGAAAAGCTCTTCAACGCCTCTCTAAGGCTCTGCATCAGCCCTCCTGGCCTTTGCGTCAGCATTTTGATGCTTTGTGCAGGCTCTCTGACTCTCTACATCACTCACACAAGCCCTGGTAGCCTCTATGTAATCCCTCTGGCCCTCTACGTAGCTCCTGCTAGCTCTGTGTAGCCTCCTCTGCCTTAGTGTTGATCCTTTGGTACTATCTCTGCCTCTTTGCTATGCACTCACTGCCCTTCGCTGCATCTCAGATCACTTGTTCGATTTCTCTAAGCAAACCCTGCTCCAGAAAATTGAAATGACGGATTGACTTGGTGTGTCTCCAACTGACCCTCAAGCCTCCTCTTATACTTTTTTTGTTGAGTCTTCAACGGTCGAGATTAAATCTCTAATCAATGGCTAAGATTAGATTTGGCTTGATCCATGTCATTTAGAACCTTCTCACCCATTTTTATATTAATACCCATTAATATTTTTATTCCTAAGTTTAGACTTAGGAACCCATTAAAAATATTAATTATTTTAATATCTCTTTAACTGGGCAGAATTTCCCCAAACCATTTCTAGGTCTTAGACATCTCACGTGCTTTAGTCTCTCCACCAATTTTCATGGCTAGCGCACATCCGATGCTACCCCAAATCAACAACCCTCTCAACAATTACATAGCGTTTTAAGTACGAGTCTCACATTCAACTAAGCAACCAAGGCCTCTTTCGACCTTCAACAAGCACAACAACTCATACATCTGAGTTACATGCACAAGTGTTTCCTCTGGTCAAACAGTGGTCAATATTGTCCTTATAATGTAGGAAATCAACCCATAAGTCTCTGGTTTAGCCAAATTAATATTAAAGGAGCTTGTTCCCCTTTCTTCACAATAAATTTGTCCTCGAAGAACAGATACCAATGAGAAATATTAATGGCAGACTTAAGATCGATTCCCACTTCATACCTTTTCAATTGATCAATCGTTTAAGATTTAATTCCAGCCTTGATATATATATGTCCACAGTCTGCCCAGAAAATAAAAATTGTCTGATAATGAAGCTCTGTCAATAATAAGAAGTTTCCTGTCGATTTATAATGAGTCTCGACCAGGTAACAATGGAAAATCACGTCCTTCTTCTATTTCTAGTCAGCAGCTCGATCCCATTCAGTAGGAGTTACGAACAAAATATTCTATGGCTGCGCGTACTCTGACTGAGTTGTTGATTTATAAAAATTTGTTTTCGAACCGAATGCACCACCAACGCTAATTTGGGACAAAAGACCATGCGGTCTCCCTCTATGACTTGATTTCATGTATTCAACTCGAAGTCATCACAAAAAGCGACGCTTTACAATACTGCATACATGATACTCCTGTCGCTACAGGAAAATTAACGCTAATCACTCACCACCCCATGTTGACACGATTTAGCTCTTGAAAACGTCTTGGAAAATTATGTATTGCTATCAATGGTGGAGACAATCCTGCCCCATCCACGGACAGCTCGCTCGCGGCTCGATAAAACCTAGAAATATTTCGTCTCTTTCTCACTATGTTTGGAACTCGCCCTTTTTAAAATAGAATTCGACTCCCACTATCATATGAGTTGGCCGTTGAACATATCAAATTGCTCCAAAGAAAATAGACTCGTCGCCAGCCACACATCGGACTTCAGCAAGTCAACCTGTAAGACTGCACCTCTTCTAATGACTCCACGTTGACTCCAGGCATGAAATCAACGACTTGATATAGCCACATGCATTTATCACGATGTTTTATTGACTAGGTTTATCTCTCCTTTTAATATACGGTTTTTTTTCCCATTTGAAATTTCGGCCATAAATCAGACTAATTTGACACCCCTCCACACAACAGGATTTGACATAGGCGCTCGAAAGTGAAATTTTGGTCCCTCAGGTCTCGGCCTAGAGAATTGAATAATCTGCAAATCAATATTCTGGGCCTCGGTAAGCATAAGCTTGGCCCTAGCCACAACGATGAATTTGACCCATCGAATTACAAAAAGGTGACTCATTCTCAGCCCTTACAGATTGTTTCAAATTTTTAGAACCCGATCTCAATCAAATTGGTCAAGATCAATAAAATTAATCTTCAAGACCCTTAAGCAAGCAGAAACACTCGCTCTGGTACCATTGTCATATCCCTAGTGAAAAAATTAACAGTAGATACCATAAATGAACTCGAACAACAAAATAATAACAAATAAATATGCAGCCAACAAATTGATACACAAATAGATGCCAATAAAAATAACGTATTCATTTTATTAATCCACTGGAAAGAGTACATCATCATGAGGAATAGTGGAACCTAAGCTTGCCAAGCAAGTGGAGCAAACCCAACAAAATATCTCTGACCCAAATAATGAATGACCCTGGCAATGATGTAGATGACCCAATGAAATGACTGCTGCAAACTTGGCACTACAAAACTCCAATGAAGCACTGTGAGTTTTCTGAGTGAAATCTCCTCAAGAGCATTGGATTTCCGTCCAACACCCACTAGCACACACAATGGTTTTCGTCCTGTGGGTTAGAAGTTGGGACCTAGGTTTTTCAAACCTCATCAAAACAAAATAGCAATAATCCAAGATGTCCCCTAATGGCATCCTCCTCTTTTATAAATATGATGGACCCCTCTAGAACCTCCTATTATTATTTTAATCATGGAACACTTTTCCCTCTTTTATTTCAAGTACAATATTCTTTTTAATGTGGAAAAAGGATAAATTGGCCAACATGCCTCCTGAGGTCATTAAAAATCACTTCTAACCATCCCATCATGTAGATATTCTTGTTCTAATTCCAACGAGTTATTACACTAAGGTGTTTTGCCAAGTATTCCTCCCAAAATTCCACCTTAAGCGTAATTAATTGAGTCAGGCCCATTAATAACTCTGTTCTTTTTAAGGTTGTCGAAATCCAACTGAACGAAAGGAAAGTTATGCGAATGATGGAATATACCAAGCAAATTCCATCTGGCCTCATAAAAAATTCTCAAAACCCCTCCAAAATCCCTTGGGTCCATTGAGGAGGTCAACTTGTACCTATGACCTGTCTTCCCCCAACCTTGAAAGTCCATCCTAACCATGCCATAAGGAGCACAAAAAAAAGAACATCACAATTGATGGTGACACATGATTTTTTCTTTTCACTTTCATCCTAGTCGCAATAAAATATAAGTTAAGGACTTCTTTCAACTTATAGGCATGCCTCTAAGAACCATCACAAAAAAGTAATATATTATTTGCAAAAAACAAATAAGGCAACTAAAAAGAGCCTCCTAAAATATACCTTTCAAGGAATTTGATCTTTACATAGCCATAAAGCTCTATTAAGACCTTCAAGTATGATTTAAAACCCTAGTGGAGCTAAAAGAATATTCCTACCTTAGTCTTTCTGAGGGTTTGAAAAAGTTGGAAGCAAACTCATTGATAAGCATTGCAAAGAAGACCAATGTTAAGCATCCGATGATCCAATGCACCATGGGTACATAAAAGCCAGATGTGGATTGACGTTAGTATCAAATAATGCTAGTTTTTCTTATCATATCGCTTTGAAAGATCCAAATTGACGACCATTATTGAGATATTCTTTGTCTTAATTGAATGAAAACCCACTTGCACCACACTTATATCATTGTGAATATGCTTGCCATGGAGGAACCCAAATTGTTCATGGGACATTGCTTCAAAAGGTTTTTCTTTCACCCTTAATGCAAATATTTTAGCAATGATATTGTATGTACAATTGCATAAGGAAAGGGCCTAACATCCTAAAAAAAGTATGTATTATCTTTCTTTGGGATTAGGGCCAAGAAGGTGTTGTTGAATGCACCCAAAACACTCCTTATGTTGCTTGATTCCTTAATAACTCTTATCAGATCATCCTCAATAAGCTCATAAATCCACAAAATAACTTTGTTGTCAAACTATTAGGCCTTAAATTTTCTCCCTTCTTAAAACTATGGAGAATCTGTTGCAACTCTTCTATAGAAATTTCTTCAATCATCCTTGCATTGATGGTCTCATCCATGAAAGTAGCGGAAAAATAAGTCTTTTTTCACAACTTTTGTAATGTTATCTCTTCCATACATTAACTATCTCATCCAAATGGGGCATACTTAACTAAATCCTTAAAGGACCTTCCTATAGACCCACCCATCTTCCTCATTTCCAAAATGGTATTGAAATGCTTTCTCTAGTTGGAAAAGTTATGAGAAAATTTCATATTTTCATCGCCTTTATCCAACCTAAGGGTTGTAACGAACAAAGTTCGTATACGCAACAGAATATTCAAAATATTTGAAATATGTAAATATTAGTTATAGGACAATAATATATTTATATAAAAATATTGGATGTACAAGAGAAATGATATGATATGCTCAGTTACAAATGAGGGCCCTAATTATATACTAGGCAAGGTGCCCCTTCACGAATAGTCATGTTCTTGGGGACATGTCCCTTCAATGACTAATTATTATTTAATTAATCATTATTATGATGATTATTATTTATATTATTTTTATATATTATATTCATAACATTATCTTCCTCTTCAGAAAAGCTTTGTTCTTGTTGAAGTCTAAAATTGTTTCCTTTTTTACTATCTCTTTCCCTCTCCTTTATCTTTTTGTGGCCATTTTTGTAGCAGTCTCAACATACTCAAGGTTATTTCAGCTTATAAAAGTTATTAATAATCCATGTTTTGGAATCTATGTTTATTTATGAATTATAATGAAAGCATCTCTACAATTTCATAATCTTGATCATTCTGCAGCTAATGTTGAATTTCATAGCCATATCCATGATTAAACAAGTTGCAATGCATCAGAAAAGGATGAAGGGTATCTAAAGATGTCAAATTTTCACCACATGGATAACCACCTATCGACATGATTTGGCAGGCCATAGAGATCAGGAGATCGAAGAGTCAAACTTTGAGTATAATGGTACAACGGTCAACTGAAGGTAAGTAAAATATCATTGCGACATCAGGTGAGCATGCAAAAGACCTATTCAATCATGATAATATGATTTGATAAGAATCTCTCATGATTTTCTCTTTCAGTAGCAAATCACGAGGACATAAAGTTCTAGTTTAATTATATTTCCTAGATGGCAGAACAATTGTATTTCTTATCGGCATAGAACTCTTGAATTAGTTTTAATGAAAATTGTATTAAAGCCATAAGGTGAAACCCAAAAGACAGTTCGAAAGTTAGGTATTTTGTGGTTTATTTCCAACACTTTAAAACTCTATTTAGAACTAATAGAATCCTTTGTTTTTCAATGCGTGACTAAGCAATTAGTTGACCAGTGATAGTTTTACAGTCACGTGAGGGCCCCTTGGCAAGTTGTAAGAATATTTAGTTGTATTTCTATTTGCTCATAGCATGATAGTTTTATGAAGTTAGATAGATGGAGAATTAGAAGATGTGTCTGTTTCTCTAGATTCTTGGGAATATCCTATAGATTTCATGATTTTAACTCCCAAGAATAATTTAGGAGGTCATCCATTAATCCTTGGTAGACCTTAGCTAGATAAAAGTGATGCATTCATAAGTTGTAGATCTAGTGATATGTATATCTATGATGGGAATTCCACTAATAAATTTACATTGTATCCTCCTGCAAAAACAATAACTAAAGTAGAAAGTGAAATTCAGATAGATGATGATAATGAAGATTTTGATGATATGCAACCAATTTATACTCATTCAAAATTATATGAAGAAGATCAATTGGTAAATTTAATGAATAATAATTATTCTTCTTCATTTTGCGAGCAAGATCAAAGTTTTCAAGAGAAATGTGATATTGAATATCTATCATCTCACCAAATAGCTTTACATTCTATGGAAAAGTTTGTCAATTCTCAAGTAGAATTTTTTCCAGATAAAACATTGAATATTAATAATAATTTGGAAGAATTTTAAAAGAGGAAATTGATACAAATGTTACAGAAACACTCTTTTGCTTATGCATGGGAACATACTGATATGAAATGAATTGATCCTAAAACTTGTATGCATCATATTTATATTCAGGAAAATGCAAAACTAGTTAGACAACCTCAAAGAAAGATGAATCCTAATATGAGAGAAATTGTTAAGGAGGAATTATAAAAGTTGCTTGATGTGAATTTCATCTATCCAATATCAGATAGTCAATGGGTGTCACCTTTAGTTATTGTTCCAAAGAAAAATGGAATATGGAGAGTGTGTATTGACTATAGGGAATTAAACAAAGCTACTTTTAAATATCATTTACCACTACCCTTTATAGATCAAGTATTAGATACCTTGGCAAGAAAGAAGTATTTTCATTTTTAGATGGTTTTAGTGGATATAACCAAATCCAAATAGCAACAAAAGATCAAGATAAAAATACTTTTACATGTTCATGGGGAACATGCCTATAAGGTACTTCCCTTTGGATTATATAATGCACCTGCCGCATTTTAGAGAGCAATTTTAAGTATCTTTTGTGATCTAATTCATGATTGTGTGGAAGTATACATGGATGACTTACCCTGTATGGTGATACTTTTGAGGAAGCTATTGAAAATTTGGAAAATTTCTTATTAGATGTAAAGAGGCAAACCTTTCATTAGGCCATGAGAAATGTTTTATGATGTTCAGTGAAGGTATCTTTTTAGGCTACCATATTTCAAGTGATGGAATTAAAGTGGATACATCTAAAGTAGAAATAATTTCTAAAATTTCAATTCATGTTTGTCAAAGAAATGTTATAATTTTTCTGAGATTTACTAGATATTATAGAAGATTTATAGAAAATTTCACAAAAATAGCCTCTCCACTTTTCAAACTCCTTATAAAAGATTGTGAATTTGTTTGGAATTTTGACTGTCAAAAAGCATTTGAGACATTGAAACAAAAGATTACTGAAGCACCAATTCTAAGGGGACTTAATTGGTCTATTCCTTTCCACATTTCTATTGATGCTTCAGATACATCTCTAGGAGTTGTATTGGGACAAAAAGATTTAACTCCTTATGTTATATATTAAACAAGAAAAAACTTGACTCCAACAGAGTTAAATTACATTGTAACGGAAAAGGAGTTTTTAGGTGTTGTGCATGCCATTAATAAATTTCGTTATTATATCACTAGCTATGAAACTTACATTCATACACATCATTCTACTATTAGATGTCTAATGAAAAAACCAATTACTAATGGTAGAATTACAAGATGGTTGTTATTGTTACAAGAATTCAACATTATTATTCTTGATAGACCAGGAAAACAAAATATAGTTGATGGTTTTCTTTCTAGAATGCAGAATAATAATGATGATGTTCCTATAAAAGATAACTTTCCTTATGAATATTTTTTTGTGGTATCTACTAAAACACCTTGGTTTGTAAATATTGCTAATTATTTGGCTACAAGAAAGTTACCTCCACAATATCAGCCAAAGAAAATCAAAAAGTGATCAAAAGCAGTGCACCTTATTCTTGGGGAGATGGAAAATTGTACAAAACTAGACCTGATTTAATCATCCAAAGATGTTGTCGAGAAGATGAAGTACCTAAAATCTTGAAAGTTGTCATGATGAGCCATGTGGGGGACACTTTGCTGACAACAAAACTGCTTACAAAATCCTTCTTTTGGGATATTATTGGCCATCCATTTTCAAGGATGTCAAAGAATATGTCAAAAGATGTGATAGTTGTCAAATAGTGGGGAAACCTATTCCATCATATGAAATGCCTCTATAGCCCCAGGTAGTTGTAGATCCTTTTGAAAAATTAGCACTAGATTTTGTTGGACCAATAAATCCTCCATCTAAACAGAAAAGGTACATACTTGTTTGCACATACTATGTTACAAAATGGGTAGAAGGTAAACCTCTTCTATTTGCAACTAAAAATGTTGTAGTTACATTTATTTTTGAGGATATTTTTACTCATTTTGGTGTCACATGAGAAATTGTAACATATTAAGGTACTCAATTCACATCCAAGTTGGTGCAAAAGATCATGGAGCAATATAAGATCAAGCATTGAGAGTCTAATCCATATCATCCACAAGCCAATGGACAAGTGAAATCCACCAAAAAAGCACTTGAAGCAATTCTCACCAAGACTGTGCATTTGCATAGGAAGGATTGGGCATAAAAGCTTTTAGAAGCACTATGGATTATCGAACCACATGAAGCAACAAAACTGGACATACTCCTTATGATTTTGTCTATGGGAAGAAAGTTTTTCTTGCAATTGAATTCCAAGTGGAGACCTTCAGAACAATATCTAAATTGGGCCTTAATCTATCAGAAGCTCAAAAATAGAGACTAGCACAATTAAATGAGCTAAATGAGCTCCGACAAGATGCTATCCAAAGAACTAGCATAGTTCAACAGGAAAGATCAAAGTGGCATGACAAATCTATCAAAGCTAAAAAGTTCAAGCAAAGTCATTGGGCTCTTCTTTTTTATTCCAAATTCAAATATTTTCAAGGGAAATTTCAAACTCATTGGCTTGGTCCTTATGAGATTGATACTATTTTTTATAATGGAGCAGTCAAAATCAAAACTATTGATGATGAACAAGTTGCTTTCCTTGTTAATGGTCATAGATTAAGGTTATATCATAAAACACTAACAAAGGAAGAGTTTGTCAAAATTTTGCAAGATAATTATGAATTCAAATTGGTCAAGAAAGGGGATTCTTCTCCTCATTCTCCAACTTCATTGTAATTTTTTCTTATTAAAGGAAAATATATATATATATATATATATATATATATATATATATATATATATATATATATCGGGAGAGAGAGGAGAGAGAGAGTAATAAAAGTTATAAATATGAAAACCAAGATTTGTTGGTGGTTTAAAGTTTCATAATTCCCTTTTCTTGTCCCTATTTCTTTCTATCCTTCTTTTTCTAATAAATTTCAGGTGATAAGCAATACTTTTGAAGACCAATTTTCTTCATTGATGACTAAAGGAACAACAACAATACAACGTATTTTCTTTGATCAGAGCAACAAAATTTCAAAATGAGCATCAACAGCATTTATGTCATTTTGTAGCAAATCTTCAATTCTACAGCCAAGTCTAAATTCTACATCTACATCAACATTAGAAAATACACATCAAAGGAATATCAAAGCAACTCACAAAGAAAAGGTATGTAGGATGTTGAATTATTTTTCATATAAGAACTTAAGTTTTAATTCATGGCATGATTTTATTAAAGAAAATTTTGAATTATTAGAAAACATTATAAGACTGCCTATAAATCATAACCATTACACCACACCATCATCATTACTCATTTGGTCACATCAATTCTACATATGTCTCACTGATACTATGAAATTGGATCTAAGAATCGTGGGAGATCATATGAAAAAGCGTTGTCCTATCATGAAACTAATACTCTGTAAGTGCCTTACTCTGCCATCATTCTTACTCAACCTCATCCCATTTCACTCCATTCTGAAACCCTCATCAGTCAACCCTGATCACTTCATATCAACCCTCCATCATCTCTGTCGAAAGGAAACAATCAAAGAGTGACACTTCTCTCCACCATGGGTATCATCGTTCAGTCTGAACCAAATGGAATTAAGTTTCTTCAAGCACACCCAGGAGTTAGAGATCAGTGGTAGCAGGTAGGGTGGTTTAAATTCTTTGAAAAATTCAACGGGCATGAGACAGAGGACACCAAACATTTTGCTTGGGCTTTTGATGGAGTCGAGGCCGAAATTGGAGACATCAAGCTTATTTTGATAGAATCTATCATGGCAAAAGCTACAAAATTGCCTAGAAATGGAGAAAGTTATTCCAAGAATAGGAAAATCAAGGAGTGTTGACATAGATTGTCATTGATGTCAATATGGCAATATTCTAGGAGCGAAGAGGATAGATTGTCATTGATTTCAATATGGAAATATTTGAGGAGCCAAGAGGAGCAAACAGAGCCATCAGAGGAGCAAACAGAGCTATTGGAGGAGCAAAGAGCAGACATAGCCATCAGAGGAAGCAAACAGAGCTATCAGAGCAATGAATGCCAAAGAATACACTATCAGGAGCAACATAGTGTATATGCATGCAAATACACTATCTGAGGCACAAACACACATATGTAGGCCAAATACACTATCAGAGGCGCAAACACATATATATAGGCTATATACACTATCGGAGGCGAAAAAAACTTATATATATGCAAATACACTATCGAAGGCAGAAAAGAGCGCATATTTAAGAATACACTATCGGAGCAGAGAAATATGCAAAGATCGGCGATATTGTAATCGGCGGTTCGATTATGTGCCATCACACCAAACCCCCAACAGCAACATATATGTGCGGACCCAATGGAGCATATAAGTTGGGGTGCATAAACAACAAAGTGATCTGAATATATATATATATATATATATATATATATATAAACTGCGATATGTGTGGACCCGTTGCAAAATTACGCAACGATTTAATGATATATCGCATCCGCCCATCAAATAATACCCAAAGGGCTGTCCTCCTGCAAGTGTCGATTGCGATGAATGTTGCGGACCCGATGCAACATTATAGGTTGGTATATTGTTATGTTGCATTCAACATATCGCAAGTGCTTAAGGCCTTGCACCTCTGAAAGCACCGATTGTGATATACATTGCGGACCCGATAAAGTTATAAACGTGGGCGTGATAAATTTGAAGTCCGCCCTTTAGCGTTTTTTCATATCTTCCTGTGTATTACATTTGCAACCATAAAAAAGGTGGTTCCGCATTCCCGGTGCATCCGACCCTCCACCGTTGATCATCCCTTCGTAGATCCAACGGTCTACATATATTTCAGGTGGACATGTAGCTCGAGGAATACGCACCCGAAAAGCGGTATCCTCTTCCTTCCTGTTGCTACGTGTCACTTGCTGAGTGGAATCGAAAGACATCCCCTGAATACCAGTTCCTGCTTATGCCCCTTCCGAAATACCACTTGTGGTATAAGAATAATTGTATTGCGCGGGGTGTTTTTAGGCCAAAAGGATTATGATAATAGTTCTGATAGTTCAAGAGGCCTGAACAAAAGCCGATTGTGATTGGGACGTGGCATGTGGGTCCATCCTGATTGGTACAGTCTCTTTGTTAAATAATAAAGTCCTGTGTATACATATTATCATTAAAAGAAAAAGGGGCTCTGTTACAGTTTTAACATGCAGCAGTGGGCACGAAGAGACAGAGGAAGCTACAACGACCGAAAATCCAGGAAGCCGAAGGGTAAGCTAATACAGAGGAAACCGAAAAGCCAAAGCAATGAAGAAGAGGGAATCCAAAGGACAAGCTAACATAGAGGAAGCTGAAGCGAGCATTGAATAAGTTGAAGAGACAATGGAAAGTAGAAACGAGCAATCAGAGGCATCAGGAATACAAAAAAAAAAAAAAATGTGTGCAAATAATCAGCGTGAGAGGAAGTTGAAGTTCAAGCAGAGGCATCAGAGGTAGGAGAAGCAGGAGAACAAGAGTGAAGTAGAAGCTCACTAGGTTTGGGAGCAGAGAACTACAGCAAAATAGTTTATACCAGGTTAGGGTTGGAGCCCATGGGGTTCGAGGCTCAGAACTAAAAGGATTGGAATCCTTGGGAGTTGGTGCTCCTAAGTGCAAAACTATTGCCTTGGGAAATAGAGTTGGTGCTCTGGACGTTGGAGCCTCACAAAAGTCCAAGTTGGTGCTTGGCAACTGATTGCAACTACTTATATATTGTATCTATTTCATTGCACTGTTTGTGTTAGTAAAAGCATTTATTCCAGCTATCTATTTCTATGTTCCATATATACATGTTTTGGTGATAAAAAGAAACATTAAAAAGAAATACTAATTCACGCCCCCCTCGGTATTTCCAACAATTGGTATTAGAGCGGGCTTCTTCATATTAGCCTAATAGCTTAAAGAAGGATTCGTAGTCATGATGAGAAATCATGAAGCATCAGGAAAACCTCCTCTGTTTGACAGCACCAACTTTGCTTTCTGGAAAAAGAGAATGACCTACTACTTAATGTCCCTTGGACCTAAAGTCTGGCATTTCGTTTTAAATGAGTACCGAATTCCTACCATTCTTCCAATAGATCAAGACGAGAGGAAAGCCTACATTGCAAATGCAAAAGCCTTGAACTCCATCACTAGTGGAATCACTGATTCTGAATTACAAAAGTCATGAATTGTAACTCTGCCAAAGAAATGTGGGATAAGCTAGTTGGCTTATACGATGGAGACTCAAAAGTCAAGAAGGAAAAGCTTCAAACTCATAGAAGGCAATTTGAAATTCTGAAGATGGAAGATGAAGGAGATATTTCATCATACTTCCTCTCAGTAATTGAAGTGGTCAACTCCCTTAAAGGATTGGATGAAAAGATTGAAGAAAGTACGTTTGTTCAAAAGGTCTTAAGATCTCTTCCAGACAGATTTTACTCCAAAATAAGCATCATAAAAGAAGCAAAGGATCTAGATGCTCTCAAGATGGATGAACTTCATGGAACCCTCACTACCTATGAGATGAGAAAAGGTGGCCCAACCTCCAAAGATGCAACATTCAAGGCCTCAAAATCAAAGAAGGGGAAAGAAAGGAACGATTGTAGTGATGACTTCGATGTGGAATCCGAATTGGCTCAATTTGTACGAAAGCTAAAGAAAGGATCTAAGCTGTGTAAGTACCCTCTTATCTGTTTCAAATGTGGAAAAATAGGTCATTATGCTGCAAAATTTCCTCATAAACATGATAATGATGATGAAGGAAATTCTAAAAGAAGGGTATACAAAAAGAAAGGGATCAATAAGAAGAACTTCTTCTCTAAGAAATATGAGTTTGATGAGGATGAATTTGTAGTCATCAAAAAGAAATCAGATGAGGAAAGTGATCATGATGAAAGCCAAGACATTCACAAATGAAGATGACTCAGGGCTAGAAGGAAATGTAGATGAACTGTTAATAAGTGCCATTGAAGAAAATGAGAAACTACAAAATAAAATCATTTCTCTCAAGGTAGAAAACTAGGAAACAAGAAGAAGAGAAGATCTCTTGGAAACAAACCTAAAATAAAAAGAAGAGACTTGAGAAGAACGTGAAGCCGAAATAGTATCTCTGAGGAAGGAATTGGAGCAAGTTAAAAAAGGTTGGAAAAGCTCTCAAATACTTGAGACTATCCTGAGAAGTCAAAAACCTCAACATGACAAGTCTGGAATAGGTTTTAAAGGAGAATCATCAAGCATTAAGAATAGTGTGAAAAGCTATGCTGATGCACTTTCCAGCAACCCAAAAGAAGAAAACGTATGTCATCAAGGGCACATCCCAGATCCAAAGAATGAAGAGAGAATAACACCAAAGAAGAATGTGGATTCGAATCATGGATACTACAACAAATACAAACCAGTATTCCATCAAAAGCCCATCTCAAATCCAAAGAATGAAGTGGGAGTAATTCCAAGGAAGGAAATTGACTCAAACTGTGGCCACTACAACAGGTACAAAACTATCTTTCCTGAACATTGTTCTCATTGTAAAAACTTTGGTCATCAAGCCAGACATTGCATGGCTTGCAAGAGTGAAACACCAAAGCTAAAGGATCAAATAATCAAACCATATGGGCCCAAAAGGTAGGGACAAATCAAAACCTTCAATTTTTTTGATCCCTTGACCAAATTTGATCTAATTTGCTCATTATGCTACAATAATGGACACTATGAACAAAACTGCCCACTCAAAAGAGGAAAAGCAAGTAGTGAGAATCCCAACATGGATAAATGTGGTCTGGATATATATGCTCAAAATAATGAAAATCATTGGTTTTTGGATAGTGGGTGCTCCAGACACATGATAGGGGACAAAAGGAAGTTTGTCTCGTTGAGCAAAAAGGAAGGAAATGTGTCCTTTGGAAGTGGATCTGGCAAAATTGCGGGAAAAGGAACTGTTACTCTCATCAATGGAAAAGGAAAAGCTCAAGATGCTCTGCTAGTAGATGAGCTCAAACACAACCTCCTGAGTGTCAACGAAATCTGTGATCAAGGACATAATGTTGTCTTTAGCACCAAAGACTGTGAAATAAGGAACTCTTCCTCATGGGAACTTGTCGCAAAAGGGGTTAGAACACCAGACAAAATTTACATTCTAAACAAGATTCAAGAAAATAAATGCTACCTAAGTCATACAGATGAAATTTGGTTGTGGCACAAGCGACTTGGACATACAAGCTTTGAAAATTTGATCAATATCAGCAAGATTAAAGTTGTACGAGACATCCCAAGGCTATTCAAACCAAATCAAGGAGTATGTGGTCCTTGTCAACATGGAAAGCAAACCAAAACCAGCGACAAGATCAAGAAGCTCTCTACATCAAAGCCCTTGAAGATCATCCATGTTGATTTATGTGGACCAACTAGAAATTAGGCACTCCAAGGAGAAAGGTACTTTTTTTTATTTGTTGACGACTATACTAGAATGATGTGGATATATTTTATAAAATATAAATCTGAAACATTTGAGTGTTTTAAGAATCTAAAAGCACTTGTATAAAATGAAAAGGACTCAAAAATTAAGTGCCTTAGAACAGATAGAGGGGGAGAATTCACATCAAAAGAATTTAATGAGTTCTGTAGTACACATGGAATTAAAAGAGAATTCTCTGCTACCAGAACACCCCAACAAAATGGGGTAGTTGAAAGAAGAAACTAAACAGTTTAAGGAATGGCAAGAACAATTTTATTAGCAGCAGACTTGCAGCCAAAATTCTAGAGAGAAGCAGTGGGGACAACTATCTATACCTTGAATCGAGCTCCATTAAGACCAAATTGTGAAAAAACTCCTCATGGATTATGGAAAGGAAGACCTGCTTCAGTAAAGTACTTCAAGATCTTTGGGAGCAAGTGCTTCATAAAAATGAATGATGGCTCACTAGGAAAGTTTGATTCTCAGGTTGATGAAGGGATATTCCATGGATACTCTAAACGGAGCAAAGCCTACAAGTGCTACAATTTTTGGCTAAAGAAAATAGTGGAAAGCATTGATGTAAAGATTGATGAAGACCTTCCAAAAAAATAATAAATAATCAATAATAATAATAATAAAATAAATAAAAATAAAATTGAGACTGAGATGAATCCTCTCATTGAAGAAGAAGAACCTGAAGAAGAAGAAGAAGAAGAGGAAAAAGAACCACCTCATACCCCTTCAAAGATGAATTTTCTCCAGAAATATCATCCAGAAGAGCAAATTATTGGCAATAGAGATGAAGGGATGCAAACCTGAAGAAGGATGATAATTAAGCCAAAGAGAAATGTTATTGCTCTTCTATCCATGATAGAACCAGAAACATTTGCACAAGCAAGTAAGGATCCTCATTAGGTAAAATCCATGGAAGAAGAAATTTCCCAAATTGAGAAGAACGAGACATGGGAGCTGGTACCTCATCCAAAGGACAAAAACATAATAGGAACCAAGTGGGTATTCAAAAATAAAATGAATGAAGATGGACAAGTTATCATAAACAAGGCAAGGCTTGTTTGCAAAGGCTACTCACAAATTGAAGGAATTGACTTTGAAGAGACATTTGCACTAGTAGCTCGTATGGAAGCTATCAGGATGTTATTGGTATTTGCTTGCTCAAAAGGATTCAAAATCTATCAAATGGACATAAAATCAACATTTCTGAATGGGGAACTCAAGGAAGAAGTCTACATGGAGCAACCAGAAGGGTTTGATCTAACGGAAGGAAAGGACTTAGTTTGTAAGTTGAAAAAGGCATTGTATGGGTTGAAACAAACTCCCAGAGTTTGGTATGTAAGATTGGATCACTATCTACCATAACAAGGCTTCAAGAAGGGAGTGGCAGCAATTAATCTCTACATAAATACGGATTAAGGTAATTTGCTTGTCACACTTGTTTATGTTGATGATCTGACTTTTGCTAGCAATAATGATGAAATGAGCCATGAATTTTCTCAAAGCATGTCAAGAGAATTCAAGATGACAATGATAGGAGAGTTATCTCACTTCCTTGGACTACAAGTATCTCAATGCAGAGCGGGATTGTTTATATCTCAAGCCAAATATCTTAAAGACATACTTAAAAGATATGGAATGGAAGACTATGCACCCATGAGCGCACCTATGACCATAAATTGCAAATTGAGAAAAAATGATGACTCCCCTCCAGCAGATGCAACTCATTACATGTCAATAATTGGAGCCCTTCTGTACTTAATTGCTACAAGACCCGACATAATTCAGGTAGTAGGAATGGTGGGAAGATTTCAATCTGCTCCTAAACAATCCCATTTGATAGCTGTAAAAAGAATTCTCAGATATCTGAAAGGAACTCCTAATTTCGATCTTTGGTACCCTAAGAGCTCAACACTGACTGTAACTGCATACACTGATGTTGATTGGGTTGGAAGTTTAGATGATAGGAAAAGTACTAGTGGAAATGCATTCTTCCTGGGAGACTTCTTAGTATCTTGGCTCGGCAAAAAACATACATCCATATCATTATCCACAGCCGAAGTTGAGTATATAGATGTAGCAGACTGTTGTACTCAAATACTATGGATGAAGGAATCTCTAAAAGATGTCAACACAGGTACAAATCAACCAATTACCATCTATTGTGATAACACAAGTGATATTAGTCTCAACAAAAATCCAGTGATGCACTCAAAGACCAAACATATACCAATCAAGTATCATTTCCTTCATGAAAAAGTAGTTGAGAAAAACATTATCTTGGAATATATCAATACTAAGGAGCAGATAGATGATATTTTCACAAACCTTTTCCTCGAGAAGCATTTGAACATCTTCGTCAAAAGATGGGGGTTATTACTTTAGCATCACTCAAGTTCATTCATAAAGATGTTGCAAGGCAGGGGGAGAAGTTCTACAGGGGGAGCAGTTTGTCTGGGGGAGTTTGTATGCATTCCTTTACCATTGATGTCAAAGGGGGAGAGAAGAAGAATATTGCCATCAATAACAAAGGGGGAGATTGTTGACATAGATTGTCATTGATGTCAATATGGCAATATTTGAGGAGCTAAGAGGAGAAAACAGAGCCATCAAAGGAGCAAACACAGCTATCGAAGGAGCAAAGAGCAAACAAAGCCATCGGAGGAAGCAAATAGAGCTATCAGAGCAATGAATGCAAAAGAATACATTATTGGAAGCTGTTGGGAGCAATATAGTGTATATGCATGCAAATACACTATCGGAGGCACAAACACATATATATAGGCCAAATACACTATTGGAGGTGCAAACACATATATATAGGCTATATACACTATCAGAGGCAAAAAAACTTATATATATGCAAAAACACTATCGGAGGCGGAAAAGAGAGCATATTTAGGAATAACTATCGAAGCGGAGAAATATGTAGAGATAGGCGATATTATAATCAGCGGTTCAGTTATGTGCCATCACCCCAAACCCCCGACAATGACATATATGTGTGGATCCGACGGAACATATAAGTTGGGGTGCATAAATAGTGAAGTCTGCCAAAAGTGCTCTGAAGCATGTCTTTTAGTCTATTTCAGATTTTCGGGCTCTAAGCCTTGGCTCATTAAAACATGCAAATTTGCAATATATATTATATATATATCATATAACTGCGATATGTGCGAACCCGCTGCAACATTACGCAATGGTTTAATGATATATTGCATCTACCCATCGCAATAATACCCAAAGGGTTGTCCTCCTGCAAACGCTAATTGCGATGAATGTTGCAGACCCGATGCAACATTACAATTTGTTCTATTGTTATGTCGCAACCGACATATCGCAAGTGTTTAAGGCCTTGTACCTCTAAAAGCGCCGATTGTGATATACAATGTGGACCCGTTAAACTTATAAATGCAGGCGTGCTAAATTTGCAGTCCGCCCTTTAGCGTTTTTTCATATCTTCCTGTGTATTACATTTGCGACCATAAAAAGGTCGGGTTCGCATTCCCGGTGCATCCGACCCTCCACCATTGATCATCCCTTCGTAGATCCAATGGTCTACATATATTTTGGGTGGACATGTAGCTCGAGGAATACCCGCCCAAAAAGCGGTATCCTCTTCCTTCCTGCTACTATGTGTCGCTTGCCGAGTGGAATCAAAAGCCATCTGCTGAATACCAGTTCCTACTTATGCCCCTTCCGAAATACCACTTGTGCTATAGGAATAATTGTATTGTGCGGGGTTTTTTTAAGCCAAAAGGCTTATTATAACGGTTCTGATAGTTCAAGAGGCCTGAACGAAAGCCGATTATGATTGCAATTGGGACGTGGCATGTGGGTTCATCCTGATTGGTATAGTCTCTCCATTAAAGAATAAAGTCATGTGTATGGCTATTATCATTAAAAGAAAAAGGGGCTCTATTACAGTTTTAACACATAGCAGTGAGCACGAAGAGGCAGAGGAAGCTACAGCGACCGAAAAGCCAGGAAGCCGAAGGGTAAGCCAGCGCAAAGGAAACTGAAAAGCCAAAGCAATGAAGAAGAGGGAAGCCAAAGGACAAGCCAGCGTAGAGGAAGTTCAAGCGAGCGTTGAAGAAGCTGAAGAGCCAATGGAAAGAGAAAACGAACAACCAAAGGCATCAACAATACAAAAAGAAAAAAGAAAAAAAGGAAAAAAAACAAGGAAGTGTGTGTGAATAATCAGTGTGAGCAGGAGCCGAAGTTCAGGCAAACGCAACAGAGGCAGCAAAGGCAGGAGAGGCAAATGAAGCAGGAGAACAGGAGTGAAGCAGAAGCTCAATAGGTTTGGGAGCAGAGAACTACAACAAAACAGTTTATATCAGGTTAGGGTTGGATCCCACGGGGTTGGGGCCTCATAACTAAAAGGATTGGAATCCTTGGGAGTTGGTGCTCCTAAGTGCAGAACTATTGCCTTGGCAAAACAAATTTGGTGCTCTGGAGGTTGGAGCCTTACAAAAGGCCAAGTTGGTGCTTGGAAACTAACTGCAACTATTTATATATTGTACCTATTTCATTGCACTGTTTGTGTTAATAAAATCATTTATTCCAACTATCTATTTATGTGTTCCATATATACATGTTTTAGTGATAAAAAGAAACATTAAAAAGAAATATTGATTCACCCCCCTCCTCTCAGTATTTCCAACAAGGAGAATGATTGGGTGACCTTCCTCATAGAACCAAGTATGGATATATCCATCTTTAAAAAGGGAATTCCAATTACAACACTAAAAGGGAAATGGAGAAATTTATTGTTGGTTATATACAAATTTTTAACTTGTGAAGGAAGGTTTAAACTATTTTTTCTACCATACCCGAATTTTTATGCATTTTATTAACAGGAATGAAATCAATTTGCCTTACTCTTTACTTCAAAGTCTTAGAAATATGGAATTTAGTATACATAAAGAGTCTAGATCCATTGATAATGCCCTCTACCATCATGGACTAGTCAAAATTCTCATAGAAGCACGTTTAGAAGCTAAGGGAGACAATTGGCAGGATTTTCTGGTTCATAACCACTTTATAGAAGTTCAAGAAGAAGAAACAAGTAGGAGGGTTAAAAGGAGTTGAAGAATGTCAACATCAAACCCTAGCCCTAAAGAGAAAATGGAAGAAGAAAGTCCAGAAAAGACTGAAACAGAAGCATCAGAAGACCTATTTGAAGACGAGACCCCACTCTCTTAGTACTTTGAAAGATGTAAGCAAAAAAATGAAAAACAGAGTCTTAGAAGTAAAAAATCCAGCTCAAGTTCTAAGTTACCTGAAGAAAGTGAAAAATCGGAGAAGAGAAAACAAGAGGCTAGAAAAGCAAACAGTTAAGACATTGAAGAATCAAGGGTAAAATTGAGAAGAAGTAGAAGGATTTAAAAATTCTTTAATATACAGTCCCCAGAAATGATCGATCTTAAAGACGAAGGGTACAAAACACCACCTCACATAGTGAGCCTGACAAGAAAAACACTAAACATTGATCTAGTTCAGCAAGAAATTTATGACTATGTGGAATCTGTGGAACAGAGAGCACAACATAAGGTAAGTTCCTCTAAGAATCAAGAAAATTTATTCAATAAAAATGCTTTGTCAGACCATAGACTTGAGGATACTTTGAAGTAGGACATATTATGAGGTAGAAGTTCATAATAAACATCTCACACATGAAAGAGAAGCATCAAAGGTACGAAATGAGATATTAAGAACTCATAATGATAACATACTTTTACATCTCTGCCATTGGTATAATAAAAATAAGAAACTTAAGGAAAACAATAAGTTCCTTAAGAATAAGATCAGGGGTTTGCAAAGTAAAATTATGATGAAGAGACCAAGGGTTATCTTCAACATTAGAAAAATAAAGAAAAACACTAGTTTGGATGTGCATGCACAGGCTCCATAAATCATACCTTAAAGAAGAAAGAAAAACCAATTTTCAATTTTTGGTGCATGAGGACGTGCAAGACCTTCGGTGTGGGGGAATGTTGAAGTTTGAATTTGTTTCCTTTTTTACTACCTCTTTCCCTCTCCTTTACCTTTTTGTGGCCATTTTTGTAGCAGTCTTAGCATACTCAAGGTTATTTCAGCTTATAAAAGGTACTAATCATCCATGTTTTAGAATCTATGTTTCTTTATGAATTATAATGAATACATCTCTACAATTTCAAAATCTTAATCATTCACTAATATTGAATTCCATAGCCATATCCATGATTAGACAAATTTCCATGCATCAACAAAGGGGTGAAGGGTATCTAAAGATGAAATATGTTCACCACATGGATAACCACCTATTGGCATGACTTGGCAGGCTATAGAGATCAAGATATCTAAGAGTCAAACTTTGAGTATAACGGTGCAACGGTCAAGCGAAGATAAGCAGAAGATCATGATGACATCAGGAGAGCATGCAAAAGACCTTTTCAATCATGAGAATATGTTTCGAGAAGAATCTCTCATGATTTTCTCTTTCAATAGAAAATCATGAGGAGATAAATTTCTAGTTTAATTCTATTTCCTAGATGGAAGAACAATTTTATTTCTTATCAACATAGAACTCTTAAATTAATTTTAATGAAAATTGTATAAAATCCATAAGGCGAAACCCAAAAGACAATTAACAAGTTAAGTACGTTGTGTGTTATTTTCAATATTGTAAAACTCTCTTTCAAATTAATAGAATCCTTTGTTTTCAATGCGTGACTAAGAAATCAAGTGATCAGTGACATACTTACACTCACAAGAGGCCCTCCTAGAGAGTTGTAAGAATATTTACTTGTGTTTCTATTTTCTCATAGCGCGATATTTTTCTGAATTTTCTTTTCTTATTAAGTGGTTCCATTACAGTTATGTTTTGATCATTTGTTATTTCAATCTCAGAGCGCTCATAAAAGAAAAAGAAAAATACCAAAAAGATTTGATTTTCACATGCATTTTCTTTCCAACAATTAAGTTTCATTACTTAGTTAATTTCATAGATGGCAAAAGAAATGTCTTTTAGAGTTAACTACGCACATCAGTAATCATTTAGAGTTATAAGTTCTCATTTAATTTCTTATTTTGTCAATAGTTTCATTATCATTCCTTTCTGCAATTGTAGTTAATTTCTTTTCTTTTTGCAATTAGGAATTAAGTTTTCCTTATGCAATATCCTTTTATACAATTAGTGTGGAGGTTCCTTTTTGCAAAATAGTGTTGTAGTTTTTTCAATTCTGCAAGTAGCATTAAAATATTTTTCCTACAATTTAGTGTTAGCATTTCCTTTTATGCAAATAGAAATAAATTTTGAATTGTAATTAAAATAGATTTTTCAATTCTACAAGAAATGTATTTCCATTCAGTTAAGTAATTGGGTTTTGATGTAACTTTGAATAGAAAGAACTTGTGCATGATTACTCTCTAAATCTCATTCCAACATTTGTCTATGAAATACCCATGCTTTCCTTTAGGAAGGGACTTTGTTAATACATTAATTACTTGTTTGTTAGTGGAGATATATTATAGCTTTACATCTCCATCCTGCACCATATTTTGAATATAGTGGTATTTAATCATAATGTGCTTTGACCTTGCATGAAGGATCAGGTTCTCTAACAACTTTATACGACTTTGATCATTACAATGTATTATGGTCGAATCTAACACTCCTTCAAATAAATTAGCAAGTAATTTACAAAGCCAAACTACTTCACAACTAACTTCACTAGTTTCCATATATTCAACTTCAATAGTGCTTAGTGCAACAAAATCTTGTTTTCTTCTCATCCAAGAATCCATAGTTGATTCCAAACAAAAGCATTTATCAGTAGTATTGTTCCCATCATCAACACATCCAAACCAATGAGAATCAGTGTAACCTAATAATCAAATTTTATTTCATGCATCATACTTCAAACAATATTGTATGGTACCATGAATATATCTCAAGATGTGCTTTATTTCCATCCAATGATCATGTCTAGGCTCCATTTGAAATTGGCTGAACATATTCACAACAATGCATATGTCTAGTCAAGTGTTCACTAAATGCATCAAAGAACCAATCAGCTACTGGTATGATGATGGATTAACAAGATTTGAATATGAGCTTCTCAACTTCTTCAAAAAGGTTATCATTAGAGTTTTCATTGACTTACAATCCATCATCCCAAACTTCTACAAGATTTTGATTACATATTTTCCTTGACCGAGAAATATTTTTCCAGGTTTCTGCCAAACTTCAAGTCCTAAGTAATAGTGCATCAATCTAATATCCTTCATGTTGAATTCTATTGCCAGCTCCTTCTTACACTAAAGAATGAGATGCTCTACACCTATTATTAATTAGTCATCCACATATAATAATATGATCATTGGTTGATTCTTTACATTGTTGATGTATAGATTCAGATCTGCAACACTTTTAATGAAACCAAGCCTTATTAAATAGGCATCCATACGAGCATAACATGCTTTAGGAACTTTTTTTAAACTATATAGTGCTTTCTTTAATCTGCAAACATGGGATTCCTTCCCATGGACCTCAAATGCTTGGGGTTGTTCTATATATACTTCTTCATAAATTGTGCCATTAAGAAAAGAGGTCTTCACCTCCATTTGATGTATATTCCATCCCATAGAAGCTACAATATAAATAAGAGTTCTAAATGTTGAGAAATCAATACTTGTAGGAATTAGGGTTTGATTCCTCTTTCTTGATAATTAGTTGTGAAAATTATATGTATATGAAGACCATAAGAACAAGAGACACAAGTTGTAGGCGCTCAACCAGGGGAAAACTCCTTCAGGGGGAAAACTCAATCCAACTCTTCCACTAGTAGATTCAAATCAAGATGAGACACTCCAAGACCTCTTAGACTTGAAAAAATACCTTCTCCAACCACCAAGTCAACCCTTCCCTTCAATAGATGATCATTTTCAAAGTCTCCAAGTGAAAACTCCCTAGCAGCAGCTTCAGTCCATAATTTCAGCCCTAACAACTGCCCAAAAACTTCACACGTGTGAGAGATAGATAGCCCAAAAACTCGAATTAGGTATTCCCAACTTTTTTCTTCCTTCTCGAGCAACTCCACTCTCTTTTTAATCTTCTCTTCCTTGAAGACCAAACTTGTTGAGTGAGTTCTTAAAATAGGTCGAACTGCCTCTCTATATATAGCCTTTTCGCTAGGTCGAATTTCCCTAATGTAGGCTGACTTCATGGGGACATGGCCAACTTGGTGTGTAGGTGAACAATACTATTTCTGACTAAAAAATCATTATTTTTACATTATACAAAAGCCCAAGAAGGGTCTAATAAAAATAACAATGACCCTAATGACTTAATACAAAACCTAGAATCCTTCAATGTGTTGAAATGTGGCAACAAGAATATTCCAATTTTAATTTGTCATTGAATTAAAATTGAGAATTAAAATTCGAATTTAGTCTCACCAGCTGCTTGAAAAATAATTAATTAATTCATCTTGAG
>APFE030207659.1:86880-106383 GCA_000404065.3 Pinus taeda
TATCCCTTAAATTAAGGAAGTTATCCCTTAATTAAGGAGATAAGGATGAGTTGTATTTGAGTTGTAATTAGTTAGCTTAGTTAACTGAGTTAAGTCCAGTTAAATTAGTTCCAAACATTTTGAGGAACTAATTGTGAGTTCAATCAGTTAATGCATACATGCATGAAACTAGTGTACTCCAGATAACTGAATATTCTCTCATAAATAACTCATGCATGTTAGTTCAAACAAAGACCCAGTTGAGATTAAAGACAGATGTACTATCAGTTGCAAGAATTTTCCTATAATAAATTCTCTTGCATACAGAAGGAATTCATTCCTTGAGATTTTGCGCAGTTTTACAGTGTGTTGGAGCAGTGTGTGAGATCAATGTCACACAAGGTTACAACTGGATCACCCAGGGAAAACTGCGCAAGGGAATAGGAGGCTTGGAGGACATAGGAGAAGGCATATGAGTTGTATATTCTATCTATGAGAAGTAGTGAGGGATTGTACTAAGAGCTGGATAGCTGTGAGAGCTACAGTTGTGTGTAATTCTGAGATATTTCCACTTGTATGATAATACAGATAGCAGGGTTTTTAGCTGAGGCTTTCCCCAAAGTATTCTTCCGTGTTTCATGTGTATTGATTCTTCTTCTCTGTTATATGTGTTCTGATTGATCTTGCTCAAATCGATTAAGCTTTCGCAAGTTTGATTGTAGAAGTAGATTAAGTATTTTGCTTTAGTTATATTGCATAATCAGGTTAATCTACAGTGAGAATTTCTACATGGTATCAGAGCAAAGGTGATCAGAGTTGTGAACAATATACTGAGGAGGGAAATTTGAAGTTTGAAGTTCTTGGTTGCAGGTACAAAATCAAATTCTTATCACACCTCAAAATTCGCCAATGGTGTTCAATGGCTTTAGACTCAAGTATCCTCTGGATGGCAGCTCGAATTACATAGCATGGAAGGATCACATGGAAGCGGTATTAGAAGACAATGGTTTGAAGGATTTCATTGATCAAGAAATCCCTAAGCCAGCTGTAGCTAATGCACAAGAATTGGCTGAATGGAAGAAGTGTGTGGTGAAGGCGAGAAGGATTCTTTTGGAGGGAATTCGAGACCATATTGTCTCGAGTCTCCATGGGAAGGAGACTTCGTTTTCAACGTGTAAGACATTGAAGGACCTATATCAGAACATTAGCGACCAAAGGAAACTAGCACTCAAGGATAAGCTTCGTAAAGTCAAGATGGAGAAGGGCGACATTATTTCTACATATCTCAACAAGCTCACCACCTACATAGATGAACTTGGTAGTGTGGGAATAACAACAGTCGATGATGATATGGTGAGCCTTTCTCTCCTCAGTATTCCAAAGAGTTGGAATAACTACTAGGAATCTGTGAATGGAAGAGAGAAACTGTCGGATTGGGAATGACTGTGGTCGGATCTGACGCATGAGGAGATCAGGAGGAGCACAAGAGATGGTTCTTCATCTAAGCACGATGATGAAGAAAATCTAGCCTTAGCAAGTAAGGCAAGGAAAGGGAAAGGAACAATTCCCATTCCAAATCAAACTCTTCTCATGGAGGGAAGAAGATTGACAAATATAAAGTGAGATGATTTAATTGTCATGAGGTGCGCCATTATGCAACTAATTGCCCATTGAAGAAATCCAAGAAGGGATCCTTGAAAGGATCAGAAGGTGAGGCATTAACCTCTCAGTTCGAATTGGATTTTACCCTCATCGTATGCATGGTTTCATCAATGGTGGGTTGTGTTTGATATCTAGACAGTGGAACCTCATTCCACATGATCGACGATAAAAGTTTATTCAGTACCTAGGAGGAGAAAGACCTCAATATGCGCATAGAGATGGGTGATGATGGGAAGTATTGTGTTTTAGGAGAAGGCACAGTTGCTTTTCAGAGGGAGCATGGAGCTCCTATCACCTTGACTGATGTTAAGTATGTGCCTGGACTGAAGAAGAACTTGGTATCGGTCGCGATGTTGGAGGACAAAGGCTACACTATTGTCTTGAGTAAAGGAAAGGAATTCCTGAGACACATAGCCACGGGTCAAACCAAGAGGATCGAGATTCGAGTGAAGAATCTCTATAAGCTAGAGGTAGATGATTGTGTTGCATTGAGTTTGAAAGCAGAATTGGTGCAAAGGCAAGACATTGGCGAGTTATGGCATAGGCAGTTGGGCCACTTGCATCATGGGGCCTTGAAGATAATGCAGCAGATCTCTACCAGACTTCCCAAAGGTAAACTTGAGCAAGTGGACACATGCAAAGGTTGTACCTTGGGAAAGTATGCCAAGTCTTCCTTTCATTATTGAGACAGTCAAGCTGAAGCAATCTTAGAATGAGTTCATATTGATGTGTGTGGATCATTCTTGACAACATCCACGGTGAAACAAAGGTATTGTGTGATTTTCATTGATGATTTTTCTCGTAAATGTTGGATTTATTTCATGCAGAAGAAGGATCAAACATTCTCAAAGTTTTGTGAGTTCAAAGCTTTGGTTGAGAAAGAATTAGGGAAGAAGATCAAGGCCTTGAGAAGTGAGAAGAGTATGCCTCTCAAGGGTTTAAGGACTTTTGTGCAGCGGAAGGAATTAAACGAGAGTTGATGACACCTGATAACCCATAACAGAATAGGGTGGCCGAGAGGAAGAACAAAATGATTGTGGGGTTAGCTCAGGTGATGCTGCATGACCAAGGCCTACCACTTCATTTATGGGTTGAGGCATGCAACGCAGCAGTCTATGTTCAGAATAGAAGCCCACGTCGCATACTTGGGATGAAGACACCAAAAAAAGCTTTCTCCAGAAAGAGACTAGATGTGGGTCACTTCAAGATCTTTGGCTCATCGGTATATTGCCATGTGACCAAGGATGCCCGGAAGAAAATTGAGCCGATAGCTGAGTTGGGAATACTTGTGGTGTACACTGATACACCTCACAACTATCGAGTGTACTTTCCTACCAGTCGGAGGATAGTGGTTCGCAAATATCTCAAGTTTGATGAGTAGAAGGCCATGTGAGTTTCCCTTTAGAGAGAGCTCCAACTACAAGCTATGGAGGAACTTTTGGTTCCTAAGGAGGAGGAGCCTCAGATTGATTCAGACTAGCCGCATGCAGAGGTTCCAAGAGTGGAGACATCCACTCAAGCTGAGTCTTCCAGAGATGGACGGAAGCGCACAAGAGAAGCTGAAAAATTGTTGTTGGATGCAAGAGAGAATGTGGGAGAACCATCTTCTCAACGCAGACAAAGGAGGTCACCTGATAGGTAGGCTGGATACATGGCCCTTGTTGGGGAATGTGTTGAGACCGAGCCATCTTTCTTTGAGGAAGTAGTGCAGCAACCAATTTGGATTGATGCTATGGTGAAGGAGTATGACTCCATAGTTCGAAATAGTGTTTGGGATGTGGTTCCAAGACCGAATAACAAGTCAATTGTGAGTTCCCGTTAGCTTTACAAGGTAAAGCAAGCTGCTGATGGTAGTGTGGAGAAACATAAGGCAAGATTTGTTGCCCGTGGTTTCTCACAGGTCGAGGGGATCGATTATGATGAGCCTTTTGCTCCTGTGGAAAGGTACTCATCTATCAGATCGATGTTGGCACTATTAGCATAGATGGGTTGGAAGATCCATCAGATGGATGTAAAGACTGCATTCCTCAATGGCAAGATTGAGGAAGAGGTGTACATAGAGTAGTCGGAAGGTTTTGAGACCTTCGATCATGAGTCACATGTGTGCCGACTCAAGAGAGCTTTGTACGGGTTGAAGCAAGCACCTCATGCTTGGTACACCAGGATCGACTACTACTTCACCGGGTTGGGCTTCATAAAGAGTGAAGTAGATGCGAACCTGTACCACATCATAGTACAAGGTAAGAAGTTGATCATTGTTCTTTATGTTGATGATCTCATATTGACAAGTGATGATCAATTGATCATGTCTTGCAAGGAGGACTTTGCAAGAGAATTCGAGATGAAAGACATGGGTCTCATGCACTACTTCCTTAGCATGGAAGTGTGGCAAAAGGATGGGGAGTTGTTTGTGTCTCAGGGAAAGTATGCCAATGAGATACTCAGGAGATTCCACATGGAGAAGTGAAAACCCATGAAGACTCCTCTAGCAGGTAACTGGAGGAAGGAGGATGCTACTTCAGGAGAAGTAGTAGAATCTACTGTGTTTCGGCAACTTGTGGGTTCACTGATGTACTTAGTGAACACATGACCGGATTTGTGCTATGCGTTGAACCAGCTAAGTCAAGCTATGGTTCAGCCTACCAAGATGTTTTGGAAGGAAGCTAAGCATGTTTTGAGATACCTTAGAGGCACATCTCAATATGGATTATGGTACAGATGGACAAAGGGAGTGAAGCTACAGGGATTCATAGATGCAGATTGGGCACGAAGTCCATAAGATCGGAAGAAAACATCAAGAGGAATTTTCAACCTTGGGTTAGCTACAGTTTCTTGGTACAGCAAGAAACAGAGGTCGGTTGCACTCAGCTCAGCAGAGGCTAAATACATGGCTGCAAGTCACGCAGCATGTGAGGCCATTTAGATGTAGAAAATTCTAGTTGGTTGTTTGATCAAAGGATGGATCCAACTGTGATCTATTGTGATAATCAGAGTTGTATCAAACTTTCTGAGAATCCAATATTTTGTGATAGGTCCAAGCACATCGACATTCGATATCATCATCTCAGAGACTGTGTGGCGAGGAGGATCATGTTGTTGCAATATATTTCAACCAAGGAGAAAGATGCTGACATTTTGACTAAGGCATTTTCAAAGTGTAAATTTGAGTTCTATAGAGACAGGATCGGGGTGGAATATAATCCCTTTCTTGTTGAGAGGGAGTGTTGAAATGTGGCAACAAGAATATTCCAATTTTAATTTGTCCTTGAATTAAAATTCGAATTTAGTCTCACCAGCCACTTGAAAAATAATTAATTAATTCATCTTGAGTTAATTAGTTGGAGAAATTCAAGCTAGAAGTCTTTGTGAAGTCATGCAACAGTTATCCCTTAAATTAAGGAAGTTATCCCTTAATTAAGGAGATATGGATGAGTTGTATTTGAGTTGTAATTAGTTAGCTCAGTTAACTGAGTTAATTCTAGTCAAATTAGTTCCAAACAGTTTGAGGAACTAATTGTGAGTCCAGTCAGTTAATGCACGCATGCATGAAACTAGTGTACTCCAGATAACTGAATATTCTTTCATTAATAACTCATGCATGTCAGTGAAAACAATGACCCAGTTGAGATTAAAGATAGGGACAGTGTACTATCAGTTGCAATAATTTTCCTATAAGAAAATCTCTTGCATGCAAAAGGAATTCATTCCCTAAGATTTGCGCAGTTTTACAGCGTGTTGGAGCAGTGCATGAGAACAGTGTCACACAAGGTTACAACTGGAGCACCCTGGGAAAACTACACAAGGAAATAGGAGGCTTGGAGGACAGAGGAGAAGGCATATGAGTTGTCTATTCTATCTATGAGCAGCAGTGAGGGATTGTACTAAGAGCTAGATAACTATGAGAGTTAAAGTTGTGTGTAATCCTGAGATATTTCCACTTGTATGATAATACAAATAGCGGGTTTTTAGCTGAGGCTTTCCCTAGAGTATTCTTCTATGTTTCATGTGTATTGATTCTTCTTCTCTGTTATATGTGTTATGCTTAAACTTGCTCAAATCAATTAAGCGTGCACAAGTTTGATTGTAGAAGTAGATTAAGTATTTTGCTTTAGTTATATTACATAATCAAGTTAATCTACAGTGATAATTTCTACACAATGGAGGTTTTGACCTAGAAAACATTAACCCAAGCATGAAACCCATGCTTTAATAAGTCATTTTCTTTAATAATAAAATTTATTTTGACAAGTACAATTATGAAGATTGACACTAGTTACATTCTTCAATGCTCCCTTTTAACTAGGGAGGTATTCATAATTACATACATATGAAGGTACATGGAAGATCTAAAAATGGAATGAACTATAAAAAGTTATAGCACACTCAATGCTACAGATTAGATACCTGACCAGGGTACCCTAATCAAGTGGGACTAATATGGACTCAAGCTTTAGCCACTCTAAGTACCATCACGCTTTTAAGCTCTACCATCAACCTAGGGATCTAGGTGTGTATCCAAGGTTGGAGCTCCATGACCAATTCCACCCTCCCTACTTCGGGATCTAAACATCAACACATATGCCATCCAAATGTTCTCCCCAACATCTTGCGATAAGATGCTTCATCTCTCCCTGTAAACTAAATTTTTCATATCAACCAAACCAATCATGCTTCTAAAATATTTAAACTTCTTATTCGGAAGATATTTTGTCAGCAGATCAACTACATGTTCATATGTCGGAATATATTGTAGCTTCATGACCCCATCTTGTACCAAACTCCTAATATAGTGGCACTTGTTGTTGATATGCTTCGTCCTTGCATGAAACACGAGGTCTTCAAACATTATGATGTTGCTTTGACTATCACAATTTATCATTGTAGGATCTGAATGTTTTCCAAACAAATCTAACAATAATTTTCTTAGCCAAACAACTTCCTTTCCTACCTCACATGCAACAACATATTCTGCTTCGACACTACTTAACACAATTGGATATTTTTTTCTACTCATCCATGAAATCATTACAGATCCCAAACTTAAATATCCACCGGTAGTGCTCCTTCCATCAATCTCACTTCCACCCCAATCAGAATCGGTAAAACCTATTAACTTGACTTCCTTTCCATCATACTTTAGGTAGTGATGTATTGTGCCACGTAAATATCTCAAGATATGCTTGGCAGCTATCCAATGGTCATGACAATGCTTCAACTAAAATTGACAAAGAACATTTATAGAAAATCTTATATTAGGTCTTGTATTTACCAAGTACATCAGAGAGCCCACCAACTTACGATAACTAGTAGGATCGGTGAGGCTAGAGTCAGAGGTTCTCAACTTCTTGAGTTTAGTGATCATGGTAGTCATAGGTTTGGAATCCATCTTACTAAACTTTTGTAACATATTGGTTATGTATTTACCTTGACCTAGATATATCTCATCGAGTTTCTTCCAGACTTCCAAGGACAAGTAATAGTGCATGAGTCCCAAATCTTTCATTTTGAATTATGTTGCAGACATTTTCTTTCATTCTAGTACTTTGCGCTCCACACTTGTAATAAACAAGTCATCCACATATAGTAGTATAATGAATGGTTTGTTCTTCACCACCTTGATGTAGAGGTTAGCATCGACAAAACTTTTAACGAACCTAATTCTTAAGAGATATGCATCCATCCTTGCATATCGTGCCCTAGGAGCTTGCTCCAAGCCATATAGGGATTTCTTAGGTTTACAAACATGTGTATCTCTACTATTTATTTCAAATCCTTATAGTTGTTCAATGTATAATTCTTTATTAATGGTTCCATTTAAAAATGTTGTTTTCACATCCATTTGATGGATATTCCATCCCATTGTAGAAACTAGCGAAACCATAGATCTTGTAGTAGTATACCTAGTAGTAGGAGCAATGGTTTCCTCATAGTCTATCCCTTCCTTTTGTGACAAACCCCTTGCAACGAATCTATATTTTTATTTGTCTATGCTTCCATCAACGACATGTTTGATTTCGTAAAACCATTTGGAGGTGAAAACCGATTTTTCACTTGGTCTAGGAACGATTTCCCAAACCCCATTCTTCATGATGAATTGATATGCTTCCTTCATCACCTTCTTCCATACTTCTTGATAAGAGGATTCTTCAAAGGTAGAAGATTTTTATTCTACCAATTTTTCTATATATGCAACATATCCTGCATATCTCTTCGGTATTTTGCTTTCTTTGAAAGATCCTTTAGTTGTGCCATGTCCTTTGGCATCTTCAAGTGTATCTTTTAACCAATTTTGCCTCTTCTTCATTTTGGGAATGATTACATGTTGAATATGCTCACTTGGTCCTTCTTCTTCTACTACTTGGTTTGTAGTTTCCTTGTCATGATTCTCTTCTTCTTCAAATAACAATATGTCTTCTTCATCAGATTCAATTGGTATATCCCTGGATCTTTTGTAGGCATGATTTTCACCAAATATAACATCCCTGCTAACTTCAATTTGTCTTCCTTCCTTGATGTAGATTCTATAAGTCTTTGATGAAATGCTATAACCAACAAATATTCCTTTTATGCTTGTAGAATCCAATTTCTTTCGCTTGTCTTTTGAAACATGGATGTATGCGAGACACCCAAACATTCGAAGATGGTCTACACATGGCTTCTTCCATGTGAATGCTTCCTTCGGTGTCATATTATGAAGGATTCTATGATAAATTCTATTTTTTTATATATATATTGTTGTCATTGTTGCTTCTCCCCATAGAATTTTTTGTAGATCTTGATCAAATATCATAGTTCATATGCATTCTTCAATAGTTCTATTTTTCCTTTCTGCAACTCCATTCTTCTCGGGATTGTAGGGAACAATGAACTCCCTCTTAATACCTACTCTTTACAATATGAAATTAATTCTTTTGAAGTGTATTCCCCTCCATTTCAAGATATCAAAGTCTTTATCTTTCTTTCGATTAAGGTCTCCACTTCGGATCTGAATGCCTTGAACTTTTCAAATACTTTGTCCTTTGTTTTGAGGAGATAGATCCGTGTCTTTCTAGAGTGATCATCAATGAAGGTCACATAATAAATATGGCCTCCAAGATATTTGTTAGACATTGACCCACACACATCTGAGTGAATGAGGTATAATATCTCCTTAGACCTTGTGTCACTTCTTGTAAAAAGTTTCCTTGTATTCTTTCCCAAAGCACATCCCTTACATACTCCTTCATGATCTTCTTTTATGTTGGGGATGTCTTTTACCATTTTACTAAGAGAGGGTATTAGCTTGTAATGAATATGGCCATATCTTCTATCTCCAAAGTTTGATAGGATTGATCTCCATGTGAACTAGGGCTTGAGGAGATGGTGTTATAACTCAATATAGTTTTCCTTCATGAACTCCAATAACCTTTGCCATTTCAATACTTGAATCCTTTCCCCAAACCAAAACTTTACCATACACAAAGGCAACCCTATCTCCTTTACATTATAAATAAGGAATGGAAAGTAAATTATTTTTCAAACTTGCGACGTAAAGTATGTTATTGACAACTTCAATGATGTAGATCCTAGGCCCTTTACTGCATAATTGTTGTTGTCTCCTAGCTCCATTGCATGAGATTATGGTTCCCCTGATAGAGTATGAAGTTGTCCACTTTATCCCATTGTATGGCTTGATGTTCCATTATCAATGATCCATGCATTGTCATCATCAAGAGTACCTATAAGTGCAACCCAGAATCCTTCACTCTTGACTCTCTTAGATAGATTGTGGATGCTTCTTCCAATCCAAATTCCTAAAATTCTCACAATATTGAGTCTCATATTCAAGTAACTTGCCATAGAGCGAGTAACCTTTTCTTCCAAGTTTGTTTTTCCTTTCTTCAAGTGATAGCCAACAAAGTGATCTTTAACCTTCTTTGACCATAGCTCTGATGCCATGTTGAGAAATCAATACTTATAGGAATTAGGGTTTGATTCCTCTTTCTCGATAATTACTTGTGAATTATGTTGACTTATTTTACTTCTTTATTATTCTATATTTCATCAAGAAATTACCAAATTATCTGTATATGAAGACCACAAGAACAAGAGACACAATATGTAGGCACCCAGCCAAGGCAAAACCCCTTCAAGGGAAAAACCCAATCCAACTCTTCCACTAGTAGATTCAAATCAAGATGAGATTCTCCAAGACCTCTTAAACCTAGATAAATACCTTCTCCAACCACCAAGTCAACTCTTCCCTTCAATAGATATTCCATGTCAAAGTCTCCATGTGACAGCTCCTGAAAAACATCTTTTGTCCAGAATTTCAGCCCCAGCAACTGCCTAGAAACTTCGCACGGTTGAGAGATAGATAGCCCAAAAACTCGAATTAGGTATTCCAAGATCCTTTTGTCATTCTCCAACAACTTCCCAAAAACTTCACATGTGTGAGAGATAGATAGCCCAAAAACTTGAATTAGGTTTTCACAACTTCTTTTGTTCTTCTCCAGCAACTTCAATCTATTTTTCTGCTTCTCTTCCTTGAAGATCGAACTTGTTTAGTGAGTGCTCCAAATAGGTCGAATTGCTTCTCTATATATAGCCTTTCTGCTAGGTCGAATTGCCCTAATGTAGATTGACTTCATGGAAAAAGGGTTGACTTGGTGTGGAGGTGACAAATAATATTTTTGACTAAAAAATAATTCTTTTTACATGATATAAAATCCCAAGAATGGTCTAATAAAAATAACAATGACTCTAATGACTCAATACTAAACCTAGAAGACTTCATGGAGGCTTTGACCTATAAAACATTGACCCAAGCATGAAGCCCATGCTTTAATAAGTCATTTTATTTAATAATATAATTTCTTTTGACAAGTACAATTATGAAGACCGACACTAGTTACCTTCTTCAACACTAATTGTTGTGTACCTAGCTGTAGAAGCAAAATTTTCATCATATTCAACTCCCTCTTGCTGGGAGAATCCTCTAGCCACAAATCTTGCCTCGTATTTGTAAATTCTTCCATCAATTGCATGCTTAATCTTATAAACCCACTTGGAAGTCACAAAAGATTCACCTTCTTTCCTAAGAACGGTTTCCCAAACATCATTCTTCATTATTTATTGATATTCTTTCATCATTGCATTCTTCCATACTTGTTGTTCAACAACCTTTTCATCAGTAGAGGGTTCTAATTCAATGAGATTGGTCATAAATGTTGCATAACTAGAATACATTTTAGGTATCTTACTTTCTTGGAATTTTCTCCACTTGGAGTTGTATGTCCTTCAGCTTCTTGCAATGGTGTTCTAATCCAAGCGCGCATCTTTCTAATTTTTGGAATAATAGCAGGGTCCACAAGCTCACTTAGTCCTTTTGTTTCTTCATGATGATCAACAGGGGGTTTTGGAGGATTAACTTGTCTTGGACTATCTTTACTAGTAAATACAAGTCCTTCTTCATCATTAGAGTCAATGGGGATATCCTTGGACCTTTTGTATGCGAGACTTTCATCAAATGCGATATATCTACTTACTTCAATGCAACATTGTTCTTTCGTGTAGATTTTGTATGCTTGGATGAATTGTTGTAACCAAAAAATATTCCTCTAATGCTTGTAGGACCTAATTTCTTTCTCTTTTCCTTGGGAATGTAAATGTAGACTAGACAACCAAGGATTCTGAGATAGTCAACATTTGGCTTATTCCTAGTAAAAGCTTTTTCTGGAGTTATGTCACCAAGAATTTTTTGAGGACTTCTATTGTGAATGTATAGTGTAGTGATGGAGGATTCTACCCTTAGGAATTTGGGAATAACTCTATCATTTATCATAACTCTTACACATTCTTTAATGGATGTTCTTCATTTCGACTTCACCATTATGTTTGGGATTATAGGGAACTATCAAATCCCTCTTAATCCTAGCTTCTTTACAAAAAGCTATAATTTCTTTAGATGTGTATTCAGCTCCATTGTCAGATCTTAAGGTCTAATCTACTTTTCTGTTTTGCTTTCAACTTCAACCTTGAATTCCTGGAACTTATTGAACACTTCATCTTTAGACTTCAAGAAATAGATCCAAGTATTTCTAGAATAGTCATCAATAAATATTACATAGTATATATGACCGCCAAGCAATTTTTCAGACATTGATCCACACACATTAGAATGAATTAGGTCCAAAATTTCTTTGTATCGTAGGTCATTGCTAGGAAATAGGCTTCTTCACATTTTTTCCAAGAGTACACCATTTACAAACTCCTTCATGTTCTTCTTTCAGTTTGGGCATATATGTAACCATTTCACTCAAGGATGGTAATATCATGTAATGAAGGTGGTAATATCTTCTATGCCATAATTTGCATGGGATGATGTCAATGTGTACTAAATCTTGAGGAGGAGGAGTTAGAAGTATATGCAACCTCCCCTCATGAATCCCAATAGTCCTAGCACTTTCTATCATAGATCCCTTAGCCCAAACAACCACGTTTCCATCAATAAATGCTATCCTAACTCCTTTGTCTTCTAAACATGAAATAGAAAGTAAATTATTTTACAAATCTAGAACATAGAGGATGTTGTTGAGATGAATGTTCCCACCAAATTCCAACTTGATGGAGGTAGATCCAATGCCTTTAACTGGATACTATTTTTATCTCCAAGTTTGATCTTGTGAGAGGAAATTCCTTTTGATATATTGTTGATATGTTCACGTTCCCCTGTCATATTCCTTGAAGCTCCACTATCAATTACCCACATGTTGTCATATTCAATTGAACCTGTAAGAGCAGAGTAGTGACTTTCATCCTTGACTTCCTTGGATTTAGACAATTTTGAAGGAAAGGTGATGATATACCCTTTGATGGATTCAAGGAGAATCCTTAGAGTCTTGAGACCTCCTTTTATGTACTTGGCAACAGGAAGAGTGAGAGAGAGTGATACAAATATGTCTTCAATCAAGAGTTCCAACAAATTGTGATTTTCAAGCTTCCTTCCTTCACCTTAGCTCTAATTCCATGTTGAGAATCCAAGTGTAATGGAAGAAAGCACTTAATTTCTCTTTATTGATAATTACTTATGAAGATTATTGTTCTTTTGTTCTTTATTTTTCATCAAGCAATTGTACTTCAGTTCAACCATTTAAAATACAGATCACAAGGAGACAAGAGACAACATAATTTTAGGTCAATGACTAGGGAAAAATGCAACAATCCTTTCCTTATAAAATCAAATCAAAATGAGATATATCCAACCAAGAACCAATACTAGTCTACCACCAAGATACCAAGTCAAACCCTCCTCTAAGTTACCTCCAAAATTCAAAGTCAATGCTAATAAAAATTTGCTCAAATTTGGTCAAACTTAGAAAATTTCGATCGTGCAACTAGGGCCTAAATTCAGCCTACAATTACCCCAGAAGAAAATCTGCCTAATCACAGAAATTTGTCCTTCACAGGTGCGAGTTGGTAAAAGTCAGAAGCTCGGTAAAAGATGTTAATTTCTTCTTGCTTTGACTTGTCTCTCTCTCTCCTTGGACTCACCCTTTACTCACCCTTTTCCTTTGTTCGCTAGGTGTCGAAGATACTTATTGTGATGATGAATGAATGAGCTCCAAGTAGGTTGAATAGGTCTCCAATATATAGTTGTGCAAGAGGGTTGAATATGTGCCACTTGGAAGGATAGGCCGACTTGTCCAAGGAGGGCCAACTTGGTCAACTTGTGGGGTTATGACACACAGTAAAAATTCAAATTCTTTTTCTTTTAAATGTTGAAAAGGGACATTAAATAAATACTTTTCTTTTGACTCAAAAATAAATTCTTTTGACTCTAGCATGAAGAACATGCTTAACAAATCATAATAAATACATCAATGATAACTATAAATTATGAAGACTGAACCTAGTTACAATTTCAATAAAAAGTTAGATCTTCACTTGAAATTTCCATTGTTTGAATTACAACCTCTGAGTACATCTTCACTTCAAATAGATTGGGATTGTTCTAAATCATGATTTATCTGGATCAATGTTTGTTCCCTTTTCTTCAACTTGGGCTATTTGTTTTGAAGCTTCAATTTTGTCATAAATAAGTTAAAAATATTTGAGAAATAAAACATGCAGTGTGTGAAGTGTGCAAGGAAAATGAATAAATGTAAAAATAACTAAGTAATAAAGCATGGAGTCTGGGAGGTATGCAAAGAAAAGGGTTATGCAGAGGTGAAGTGATACTGGGAAGTAAAAGTAATGTGTAGAGGTTAAGTGATGTGCGGAGACATATGGTAATGGATGTGCGGAGACATATGGTAATGGATGTGCAGAATAGTAAAAGTTTATTGAGTAAAGTATGTGTGGATGAATATGAAGTAAAAATAGGAAAGGAGGTAAGGTAATTCCACATGAAATAAAACTTAGTTAGGAAAATGGAAAATAAATAAATGAGATGAATAATGGAAATAATGATAAAAAGGAAGTAATGGAGATATGTTGGGAAAATGATGATATATTTGGCAAATGATCTTTGTTTTTTATTCTGCAAAATTTTGGATGAAGTTGATACGTAAGACTATCCAATAAGAGATGAATATGAGAAATTCCCTTCTTTCTGGTATATTTTCTTTTCTCATCACTATTCAAAAGAGAAACCATCCTTGTTGACCTTATGTGAATAAGATTTGCAATATTTGAACTAAATAAAATATTTTTGTTTCGAAATCATTGTATTTGATGTGCGACATGAAAAAAAATCAACACCTCGTAAGCACGAGAACTTGTTGATAGGGGTAAATGACCCAGAAAAGGGAAATGGTTTCTCTTTGGTATGAGGTCCCAATTTGACCTCACATCATTTGGGATAAGAGGCCCATCTAGATTACTTGTTGATAGGGGTAAATGACCCAAAAAAGGGAAATGGATTCTCTTTGGTATGGGGTCCCAATTAGACCTCACATCATTTGGGATAAGAGACCCATCTAGATTCTGGCATTGTAACCATGTTTTTTTTTTTTAATGTATGTTGTGAGATATGAATGATAATTACAATTATCATTACAATAGTGAGCGATACCTAATAAGCTAACAACTATTCTAAATTCAAATTATGAACCAACAAGTGCTTAATACAGAAATCTATAGAACTGAAGCCACATGCAATTTTTTTTTAACCATTTTACAAATTAGTCTAAGAACTAGCAGTAATGCATCTCACAAGTACATGCATGAATGGAATTTCTTAAGAATAGTGAAAAAATACAAATTTCATGTCAAATAGAGCTACATAAATGGCATTCAAGGCTTCTCTATATTATATGGACAAAAATATAGAATTACCATCCTCCTAGCTCTGGTCTACAGGGATTTAAAAAAAAAAGGGACCAGAAAAGTCCTATTTACATAGAGTTGTGCATTATTTATAGGCATGATTGGTAACTACTTCTTGAGGCTATTGAGCTTTTCAAGGTTAGTTACAACTTCTTAGCTTCTCCTAATTTTCAATACAATTACAAAAAACATTTTGTAAAACTCTTATAACTGATGCGAAACAATTGAGTCCTCAAGTGGAATATTCTAAATCTCCTGAAAATATGCCACCCATATCTCATAGTAATGTCCAACCATTTTGATTCTTGATATATGGAAGTGTTTTAGGAGAACATTAGAAAATATCTTTTCTCTGAGACTAAGAAAGAGTTACAGATATTTGTTGCTTGGTTGGCTCTACTAGACGTTGTTTGAGGTTGTCCTTCTATTTTTTTCTTATGAAAGAGCTAAATGAAAATTCCTTAGCATTTAGCACCTTGTCTAGTTCCCTGCCTCTCTCATCACCAAGCTTGATTTCCCCTTGAGCTCCAATGTGTGGCAACATGTTCATTTTGGTAATCCTATCAACTAGAGAGCAGTGTTGATGGTATGTTTCCACTGATCTGGAAATATTCTTTCCACTTTTTCCTATATCTTCACAACCCAATTGACAACAAGTGAGTCATATATCAATTCTTTGTTGCTAATCCTCAAAAATTTATGTGTGGCATAAGGATACTCTTTTGGTCACTCTTCCAACCAAGTGACTACCTTGAGGACTCCATGGAGCAATGGGCCTTATTCCTTGACTCACTCCCAAAGTGGTAATAACTTTGTTGAGGTCTCGTGCATGATCTCCAACTATGGGTACACTTGTTGAATGAAATACTTGTAGTGTTCATGTACCTCTACAATGTAGGCCTTGTAATCCTCCACTTTGACACTTTCCTGCTTCATAGCCTTTGTCTCAATCTTCATCATCTTCACTTGTTTCTCTAGTTCAACAATTTGAGAATCCTTTTGTTGAATATGCTCTAGGAGAACCTATACATTTCTCTCGGTTGCTTGAGAGAAGGTTGTACCCATGGAAGCCACTATGAGAGGATCCTTTGAGGTGTATGGCATAACAACCCTCCCAGTGATTAAGTGGATTTGTGGTAGATCTGGTGTAACATATGTCTTATTTGTGTGCTCCACAATCTTGTTCAAGATGTGATCAAATATGAACTTGTTTATGTTCACCTACTTCTTCCTTTTGGCTTGTATGATGTACATCATTGTTATCGTTGGGTGACTTCCTATAATTTCTTGAAATTTTGGCGTTGCTTATCCAATTTCCATGTTAGTTGAATACTATTGAGTTTGTGGTTTTGGCTTTGCTTTCTAGGCCTGAAGGGATTCTTCTTTGGCTTTAGATTTAGCTTCATCTTTGATTATTTTTTTCTCCTCCTCGTGTATTTTCCTTTCTTCATTTGTTTTTCTTTCTTCTTCGAACTTTCTCCTTCATTTTCTCTCTCTCCTCATCTTGTTATTTTGGTTCAGTCTCCAAAGCTACTATGGTAGCTTCCTATTCTATTTGGGCTTTCTCTTGTTCCTATCTCAATTTTTCTTCATGTTTGATTTGAGTTTCTTCTAATATTGAGTTGTTTTCTCCTCGGCTAATACTTATGGTTTCTCCTGAGCCTCTTTTGCTTTCCTTTGAGAAAGGTTGTAGCCGATTCTTGTGATAAATTCTATGAAATTATAGGCATTCTTTTGCTTTTCTTCCTCTACGTAGGTTTTTGACTAATATTCCCACCTATACTTGCATGATTTGCAATGATTCTTCATTTTGGATCTTGGATCATATATGTGGAATGTCAGATCCCCAAAACGGAAAAGTGTTAATGCATCTGAATCTTTCATTTCCTTCTTTTTGTCTTTTAATAATATGCTTCTAGGTGGAAAGGCATGTGTGGGCAAGTATTTTTTTTGTTCTTGAAAGTGTGCCACCTAGCCCCTTATAAACTTGATAGGCTACTTCTTCCAACACTATTTGGTCAATTACAAATATGGGTATTGCGTGTGGAGACTTGGTTGCTCTAAATACTGTAATGAAAGTACCATCCTTCTCCGCAAACTAATCACCAACTACAAGCACTGCATATCTATTCGTTTATGACATAGAAGGAGAAAATTCATTGAATAGGGCTTCATGAAAGGGGATAAGGAAATCCTTGCATATCTAAGCATATTCTTCTATGTAATTATCCTCCCAAAGGATTTTGCAATAAATGTGCACTAGTTCCTCATGGATGGTCCATCCTTATTTCAAATAATCATTCTACTTTAATATGATTGTTTATTTTTTGTTTAGATCAATGAAACCCAAAGCTCAAACATTTATTAATCATTTTGAGTTCAAGTTTAGAAATTAATATAATAACATCCTCTCTCATTATTATGATCCCCAGGGGGGCTTATATTGGGTTAAATGTATATAGAATTACCCAAGGGGGGCTTATATTGGGTTAAATGTATATAGAATTACCCAAGGGGGGCATATATGGGGTAAATGTAGGTAATATGTGAATGTATCAAGGGGGCATATATGGGAAATGTAGAATCTGTGAATGTATATGTAATAGGGTCATCCTAATAATGAAAGGACCACATGTGCAAGGTGCAGATAGGGATTATATAGAGATCATGTATCCATTATGAAGAACATGGACATATGATTGGATGTATGAATTTATTTGGCTATTTCGATTTTATCCTATTGTTGTCTATAGAGTTGTGCTCCATGCTCCCATTGTTGTACATGGTGTGTATTTCTAATTTTTATGTTTTTGGATCATTACATTTGCTATTAGAGGATATGAACTTAGGGATTTGATGCTTCAAATAGGCCATCTTTGCATTTTCAACAACCTTTTTTCTAAGATGTCTTAGACGGTGAAATTTGGACCAAATTGAGGCAAAATGTCGCGGAACATCAGGCTAAAATTTTAGATCATGGTTCATTATACTTTCAAAGTTATGCTATGAGGAAGTTACGGTCCTTAAATGCTCCTGAAATCAATTTCAAATAGGTCAGTTTGACATTTTCACTATAATTTTTTTCCTAGGACATTTCTGATAGTGATATTTTCATCATATTGAGGCAAGATCTTGGGGAACATCTAGTTAAAATTTTAGATATTAGTTTGCTATATTTTTAGAGATATTCTCTTAAGGAGTCAGGGTTCCCGAATGCTCTCAAAATCAATTTCAAATAGGTCAATTTGACATTTTTGTTGTAACCTTTTTTTTTGGACATTTTAGATGGTGAAATTTGGACCATATTTAGGCGAGATCTTGGGGAGTACTATAGTTTATAGAAAAAGTGACCTTTCCCTATTGAAATATCTATGAACCTATAATAGGAAGTGTTATCTTAAAAATAAATCCTTGGTGCCGTCTTTATCCTTGTTCCTAACATTAAATCGTCAACCTAAAAATATTTGTTCATATGCTTCATTTGGAAGTGCTATCATCATAAAAGTTACTTGGAGTTCCTTTATTCAACTAAGGTTTGAGGTGAGTATGATACTTTTTTATAGGCTATTATGACCATAATTATGAAATGTCATGGCCACTCAACATCTAGTGGCACAATGGTTTGATTGAAATTTGGACACTCTATCAAAAGATCTATGATTTGAAAACCATAAAACCATCATCGAAAAAACTCTAAAATCATTGATTTTAAATTAACGATCTGACTTGGACAATTTTTTTAAAAATGAATTGGAGTGTTTTTTCTAAATAAACTCAAATATGCAACTAGACTATTTAGATTCTACATTTTGAATTTTAGAAATATATTTGAATTGTGTCATCCTCATTTTTCTCTTAAAAATTTAACAAAATAAAAATAAAATTCTTCTACTTTCTGCCTTAAAAAAGAGCTTTGACATCACTTGTAATAAACACTAACCAATAAAAAATATAAGATAGCCCTTGACTTCATAAATAAATCCTTCAACTTCAAAGATGTCAAAACATTCGTAACATAAACAACACAATAATATAGAGAAAAACCTTTAATGTAAGGTAACAATATTAAATACTTATTATAAAATGAGTTACTCCATAAGTCATGTTTGATACAAGAATCAACATGCAACATTTAACCTATTTCAAATACAATGTTGTTGCCCTGTTATACTCTCTCATAAATATCACATCTGTTATACTCTCTCATAAATATCACATCATTATTAGACTAGGCCAATTACATCTTATTATTTTATTCTTTCTTTTAATTAATTGCATAGACCTATTTATTATTCACCAACTACCAAATAGACCTATTCATAATTATGACCATATTATATTTATTGTCCTCTTAAATATCTCCCCAAGTACCTAAGTATTATCTTTCTAAAATTTATTACACAATTTGAAACACAACATTTCTCTTTATTTACAACACATATACCACAGGACTATATATTAATATTTATGCAATGTTCTCACTTAAATGGACAATCACTACCTTCAACTCCTTTTTTAACACTGGTTATACATGTTAAAAACAAATATATCATA